>CAXAKX010000954.1:0-32430 GCA_963969525.1 Ontholestes murinus
CTTCTGTCTGAAAAGGAAAACATATCACCTATCTCTGTCGTCACGCATAACAAGAGCGGGCTCATTCTTCTTATCATTGTTATCAACCACAAGAATTTTAAAGACTCTCTGCACCAATCATAGACGAGATAGATTTTTTTTCTGATTTCACCATTGGAATCCCCGAAAAATTCCCTTTCGTTCAATACCAAACACGGTACCCCTACGTCGTATGCAACACAAGATACACTTAAAATTTGAGGGATGATAACTACCCCCTACGATCATTTTTTGTACTTTTTTCGTACCTACACATTCTTTACTTCCCCCTGAACAGCCCCCTAATCGCAATTAATCAAAAATTCACACCGAAGGGTGGTTTGCGCGATGAAAAAGCATTAAACGGAAGTCCATAAGAATAACATGGGATAATTTTGCTTGCACCGGTAACGTCGTTAAACTAGACCCAAACAGGGGCCCAATAAGTATTAAATGTAAACAAATTTAAGTGATAGCTAATAATCATGTGTTCTGCCACCGTATCAATTTTCTACTCTCGGCAAAAATGGGTCGACTGGCGCATATTTATCGTTTTCGTTAATTTTCATATTCAAACTCGCATTCATAAACTATTGAATTGACATTACAAAAACTTTGCTTATTTATCAAAAATTACTATATGCGTGAATCGTATTAACCTGGGGAATCACAGATAAATTATATTATATAATTCACATGTATATTTAACTCATAATGCAAAAGGTGAAAACCACAATACAAGAATTAATTAGGGACTATCCAGAATTAACAAGTTAAAATAATACATTATTGTCTAAGGCATGTTTAAAAATAGTTTTATTTTAGTTCCCAACTGCATCCTAACTAGTCAAGACTTGTATGTAAAACATGTTATAACAACACTACATCAAGAACGTTTTAAAAAGTTCAAAGCTGAACTAAAAAACAACACAATTTCACAATCTTTAGCATCATCTTCAACAAACGATGGACAATTTAAATTAAATTCACATTTGTGCAAAATACTTTTACATTCGAATATCCCTTTAAGAAAATTACAAAATAATGCATTTAAATCTTTCTTGGAAAAATATTGTAAAATGCGCATTCCTGAGAAAAAAATATGTAGCTCTTGCGTACTATGAAACCATACAAAAAATTAAAGATATTACTAACAATTATTATATGTGGTTTGGTGTGGATGAAACCACAGACGCTTGTTTAATTTAATAATAGGAGTTTAACATGAAGACATCCGACCAATAGTATTTTGATATATACAAAAGAATTGAAGAAAACTGATAATAACATTATAGCAAAATTCATAAATGATGGACTGACAAGCTTATTTTTGCCGTAGACAATGTCAGAGTTACAAAATATTTCTAATAATGCATTTTGTGCATTTTACAAGTTTAGCACATGGATAGAAACGAATTTCTGAAACTATAAGAATGAAATTTCCATTTGTAGATTTAATTAAATATGGAAAAATAGTTCTTATATTCTTCTGTGAGTGCAATTATTCAAGGAATCATTACCTGTTATCTCACTGCCCCATAAACCAGTGCTAACAAAATGGGGAACTTGGCTATATGCTACGATGTACTATGCGAACAATTTTGAAAAATTTAATAAGGTAAGAAACGATAAGCAAATCAGTTAAAGACTGTCAGACTGTTCTTAAGAAACAAGAGCTTCCTTCAAAACAATTTAGTTACATAAAATCGCGTTTAAATTTTGTGAGCAACACAATCAAATCTTTATAAAAGCAGATTCAATTTAGAAAATACCTGGACGCATTGGCCAAGAAATCAAAATAATATCGAAAGAAGTATACGATGAAAATAAAGGATTTTTAATATTAAATAAATTAAACTTGATTTTGAATGGTAACTTTCAAATGGATCCAGCTATAATTTAAAATAAAGAGAAGCTTTTCCACTTTCTAAAATTTATTGAGCGTCAGAAGGAATAATTTTTACAATTAAACCCCTAGAACAACATTTAATGATCTACAGTTTTCATGAATAGATTTTAGTTATTTTGAAATGTATACAAAATTACAATTTAATTTTTAAATACTTACCTAATATTATATATTGCGTAAAGAAAGTATGTTTATTTTAGTTTTAAGCAGAATTTCTATGTAAAATATATTGATAAACGTGTAACATATTAAGAAAATATAGTTTTCTTTAGTGCTTTTTTCGTGTTTGTATGCTTTTTTCCTGTTTTTATGCTTTTTTAATGCTTTTTTTCTCTAAATGTGGTGCCTTTTTAAGTGCTTTTTTTCACATTTTTTAAGCTTTTTTATCCGCTCTATAATTATCATAATGGGTGCATGAATAATACAATGTACGAATAATAAATACTTAAAACACACATCTTAGTAAAACAGTATAAGACAATATCTTAAGAGTAGTGTATACATAAACTAATTAAAGTTGGTGTATAAATAGAACCTAAAACTAATAATATTATTAAAATCGGTGTAAATATAAAACTTACAACTAGTGTAAAAAAACCAAAAATTAATATATTATTAAAATCCATGTAAAAATAAAACTTAAAACTAGTGTATAAATAAAACCAAAATCTAACGAATTCGATTAAAATCGATGTAAAAATAAAACTTGAAGCTGGTAAATAAATAGAGTTGTTGTATAAGTAAAACCTAAAACGAATGAATAATTAGAATCACTATAAATATAAAACTTAAATCTAGTGTCTAATTAAAATTATTGTATAAGTAAAAATCCAAATTAAAATTAAAAATTGTTATGCTAATAATAACAGATATAACTTAGTGCTACTATGTGATTAAAATCAGGGCAAAATGAGATTTAAAATTAATGTAAAAATAAACTCGGCATATAAATCAAATTCATTAGAGAAATTAAAACGAACGATTGTATTTCAGAAATCTAAAAATCTATTTCATATGCAATCATTGACTGTGAAGAAATGCTTTGTTTATTAAGTATATATTAATTTTCCTTTTAAATATTCCATATGGGACTGATTTCACTGCTTGCGGCGAGGTGTTTGGCCCATAAAAATTTAAACTGTTTTGGCATCTGCGCAGTCTCGATCTTTCCGGACAAATTCGCCCACAACTTCTTGTATTATACCCATGCATTTGGTCATAGGTTACATAAGTGCTCTTATTTTTGTGAATATGTAACAAACATTTTAATATTAATAAACACGGTAAAATAAGTATTTTGAGATTACTAAAATATTCAATGCAACGTTCCCTGTACCCAATACCGGCTAATATACGGATAGCTCGCCGTTGCAGTGCAAATATCTTAGTGGTAAAACTCGAGTGTCCCCAGGCCAGGATATAATAACTTATTCTGGAATGAAATAGAGCATAGTATGCAGCCAGGAGTGTTGATGTTGGCACAGAATTGCTCAACATTCTAAGTAAATAAGTGATTCCACTTATTACATGGCACGTGTTCATTATTATCAACATTTAATGAAAAGGTGAGCTAAACGGTCTTATGTATATTGAGCGAAAGCTTGTTACAGTTGAACCATGTTAGGACTTGATTGTTTGTATCTTCTCTCTTTTCTTGCACCGTTATAATAGTACCAGATGATGTTTTGTCATCTGAATGCATAATTATAGATCCTGACTTTATATAAGGTGGCATAAATTAAGAATAATAAAGGCCCCAGGATTGAACCCTGTGGCACACCACATAAAAATTCAGCGAACAAAGATGTTTTATTTTGGAATTTAACGCACTGAGTCCTATTTTTTTAGATATAAACTTACTAACTGACAACTTTCCGGTGTAAAATTATAGAAAAATAATTTTCGTAACAATACGTCATGCGGAACGCAGTCAAATGCTTTGCTGAGGTCAAAAATGAACGTTGCTGAGTAATAACCAGCTTCAAATCCAGTCATAATTTCCTCAACAACAGCCATGACCTCTCAGTTGATCGTCATGCTCGAAATCCATATTGGTTGTCGGTTAATATTTCCTTTTCGTCAAAACACCATTTGTTTAAACAGCAATCTCTCAATTTTTTTTAAATTATGGGCAATAGAGATATCGGGCGATAGTTATTTATATCTGTAACAGAACCTTTTTTATGCACCGGTATCACAGTAGCTATCTTTAAACATGTGGGATATTCGTTGCTTCGTATGCAGCTATTTATTAATTTTGTTAGAGGAGTTATAATAACGTCTGTTAAATACTTAATTGTTCCACAAGTCATACCGTATACATCCCTGGCATTTGAGTTTTTCCGAGACATTATAGATTCTCTTACTTCAATCTCACTCACTTCTCTGAATGAAAAGTAGTTTGTGAGAGCTTTACTAGTATTAATAAATACCAGTGGGTCTATCTGCATAGGTAGTAAGTCTGACCGTATAGACTCTGAAATGTTAGTAAAAAAACAAATTAAAATCATCAGGTTGTATATCACAGATATTAGTATAACAGTCTGGTTTCTTATATTTCATTAAGGACCACATGGCCTTTGGTTTATTGGTAGATTTATTAGTATAGTTTGCATGCGCATTTTTCTTAGAATTACTTAGTGCACGTTTGTATTCCTATTTTAATTGCTTATAGATTTGTTTAAATTCCGGGTACCTTGTGCTCGCCTCTTTTACAAGAACTAGGTTCTCACGCATTCCTTTTAATTCCACTGTTTGTAATTGTTTATTTGAAAGAGAAACAAATTAAAAAGTAATATTCTAATAACTCCATGAATGATATAAAAGCAGAATTGACACACTGGTAGTTATTTATAAATGAAAAATCAGTATTTTGTAAGAAATTATATAATTCAATTTTACCTCTTTGTGTGATGGGTCTTATTAGGTGTATAAGTGGCGAGTTTGTTTCAACTGCTACCTTTACGTGCACTCCAGTATGGTCCGATAAGGGGAAATCAATTGGAAAAACATGTATTTCTGTTAGCTGCATATTTGTAAACACGTTGTCCAAACAGTTTTCTTTCTCGTTTTAAATGAAACCAATTGTCGGAGACCATATGTAGCCCGGAAATTAATCACATCTGCCGCTTTGCTATCTTGTGTCAGAAAATGTACATTGAAATCTACCCCTAGGATTATCTAAAACATTAAAAAACACATTTATATCGTCAGTAGGTGAACGGTATAAATTTATAATAATTATATTATTTTCAGGGAAATATGACGCGACAAATTCACAATGATTTTCTACCGATACAGTTTGAATTTCTCTAAAGGAAACATTATGCCATAAGTTGCATAACGCCTAGGTGCACGTAAAGTGATCTAGACAAATTAGTACCAACTGCGTAATCATTTAATGAAAATAATGAAATCTCTAGTTTATGGAGCCAGTGTTCGCAAATACAAATAATATGAAATGCCTCTAGTTCATTTAATTTATTTCGAATACATTGTATATTTATGAAATACATTTGTAAATTGTTACTTTCCTGCGTAGCTCTTATCGCTAACTGAAAGTAAATGCAACTAAAATGAAAACTATCGTTGAATCAGTCTACTGCCGGTATTTTCGAAAATATTTGAATATCTTATGATATTAAAAATAACAAACTTTTAAAAATCTAACAATAGACTAAATAAAACATGGCTGACTAGAAAATCTACAATTAATTGAATTTTGAACAAAAGCAGGTAATAACGGGCATTTTTATTAATCTCTCTAAAGCTTACGACTGTGTTGGCCATAAAATCTTAGTGCATAAGTTAGAGAAAAATGGAATTAGAGGGGTAGTATTAAAATGGTTTAACTACTGCCTGGAGGGTAGAAAACAGCAGATAAACATATTAAAATATGGAAAATCGGCAAATTCAGAGGAATCATTAATAAACCGGGTACTTCCACAAGGAAGCATCACTGCCCCGACACTTTTTATAATCTTTATTAATGACCTAATTAACGTTATAACCAACAATAGCGAAAAAATGTAAATTATGCGGACGATACTAATCTACTCACATCAGCTAAAACAAGACAGGATTTGGGAATGAAAGCATCGTAATTATTATCAAATGTAAATAATTACTTTGGTAAAAATAAATTTTAACTTCGGGAAATAGGAAAATATTTATCTAGCTCAGCTACCAAAACAGGGTATTTGGGTACTATATATATGACAGCATTATATTTTATCTAAATCACATACAAGGAAGTGATGATAAACGTAGTATTACTACACCAGAACAATAGATTTCATATATCCCAAGCATAAACTCAAAACAAAATCTTTATTGCATCTGTATTTATGTATATTAGTGAAATGCATATGTGTATATATAGGTAAATATAGATATTATATTATATTAGTAATTAAATAGTATGTAAATGAGCAAGTACTGACACAATTTAATTTTGTATATTTTTGTAATGATACTCTGAAATAAAGATTATTATTATTATTATTAGAGAGCGGATAAAAAAGCTTAAAAAATATGAAAAAAGCACTTAAAAAGGCACAAAATTTAGTGAAAAAAAGCATTAAAAAAGCATAAAAACAGGAAAAAAAGCATAAAAACACGAAAAAAGCACTAAAGAAGACTATATTTTCTTAATATGTTACACGTTTATCAACATATTTTACATAGAAATTCTGCTTAAAACTAAAATAAACACACTTTCTTTACGCAATATATAATATCATGTAAGTATTTAAAAATTAAATTGTAATTTTGTATACATTTCAAAATAACTAAAATCTATTCATGAAAACAGTAGATCATTAAATGTTGTTCTAGGGGTTTAATTGTAAAAATTATTACTTCTGACGCTCAATAAATTTTTGAAAGTGAAAAAGCTTCTCTTTATTTTAAATTATAGCTGGATCCATTTGAAAATTGCCATTCAAAATCAAGTTTAATTTATTTAATATAAAAATCCTTCATTTTCACCGAATACTTCTTTCGATATTATTTTGATTTCTTGGCCAATGCGTGTAGGTATTATCTAAAATGAATCTGCTTTTATAAAGATTTGATTGTGTTGCTCACAAAATTTAAACGCGATTTTATGTAACTAAATTGTTTTGAAGGAAGCTCTTGTTTCTTAAGAATTGTTTGACAGTCATTAACTGATTTGCTTGTCGTTTCGGGAAAGTTGTATATAACCTTATTAAATTCTTCAAAATTGTTCGCATAGTACATCGTAGAATATAGCCAAGTTCCCCATTTTGTTAGCACTGGTTTATGGGGCAGTGAGTGACTCCTTGAATAATTGCACTCACAGAAGAATATAAGAACTATTTTTCCATATTTAATTAAATCTACAAATGGAAATTTCATTCTTATAGTTTCAGAAATTCGTTTCTATCCATGTGCTAAACTTGTACAATGCACAAAATGCATTATTACTAAAATTTTGTCACTTGGTATTGTCTACGGCAAAAATAAGCTTGTCAGTCCATCATTTATGAATTTTGCTATAATGTTATTATCAGTTTTCTTCAATTCTTTTGTATATATCAAAATACTATTGGTCGGATGTCTTCATGTTAAACTCATATTATTAAATTAAACAAGCGTCTGTGGTTTCATCATCATATATAACTATTGTTAATAATATCTTTAATTTTTTGTATGGTTTCATACTACGCAAGAGCTACATATTTTTTTCTCGGGAATGCGCATTTTACAATATTTTCCCAAGAAAGATTTAAATGCATTATTTTGTAATTTTCTTAAAGGGATATTCAAATGTAAATGTATTTTGCACAAATGTAAATTTAATTTAAATTGTCCATCGTTTGTTGAAGATGCTAAAGATTGTGAAATTGTGCTGTTTTTTTTAGTTCAACTTTGAACTTTTTCAAACGTTCTTGATGAAGTGTTGTTATAACATGTTTTACATACAAGTCTTGACTAGTTAGGATGCCGTTGAGAATTAAAATAAAACTTACTATTTTTAAACATGCCTTACAAAATAATGTATAATTTTCACTTGTTAATTCTGGATAGTCTCTAATTAATTCTTGTATTGTGGTTTTCACCTTTTGCATTATGGGTAAAATATACATGTGAATTATATAATATTATTTATCTGTGATTCTCCAGATTAATACGATTCACGCATAAAATATATTTTGATAAATAAGCAAAGTTTTTGTAATGTCAATTCAATAGTTTATGAATGCGAGTTTGAATATGAAAATTAACGAAAACGGTAAATATGCGCCAGTCGTCCCATCCGTATTTTTGCCGAGAGTAGAAAATTGATACGGTTGCAGAACACCTGATTATTAGCTATGACTTAAATTTGTTTACATTTAATACTTACTGGGGCCCCTGTTTGGGCCTAGTTTAACGACGTTTACATACGGAATATCATAGGTGTGATTCCTATGAAGCGTTCGTCTGTATTATCTGAATAATGAGACGGTCTATTATATCTACTTATTTATAAACGAATCCATTGTAAATTGGTAATTTGTACTAATATTTATTAATAATAAAATTCATTAGATTGTTTAAATGTAACTATAACATGAAAAATTATGAAAAATAGTAAGTGTTTTTATTTGTATTTAAGATCAATTTTATAATAAAGCTGTACTGAAGAGAGCGAAAGTTCGAAACACGTGTCTGCAGATGATTATAAACTTGAATGCTAGATTTTTTAATTGCTTTTGCTAATTTAATTTAATGAAATCAGTTTAAAATTCATTTTTCATAATTTTTCATGTTATAGTTACATTTAAACAATCTAAAGTACATTTTATCATTTATTAGTTTGTTCAACAGAAATAATTTCATTCAATTAGTGTTGCTTTGATAGTTGTACTATTTGTAACACGCAAATTAATTTGTATTATTCAATGTCTGTCGAAGTATTAGCTAGAGAAGTAGTTGTTTCAAATTAATTTGTTTTGTAGTCTTAGTAAGACTCATTGTTGTAGATTCACGAAATGTTTTCGTATTTTTAAATTTATTATTTAATTTTCTACAACGAACTAAAGGATTTTAATACATTTTATTAAATAATTTCTTGTTGATAATTATGCTGGATTTGTTTTTATCAATGCGAATTCGTTTCTTACCATTGCAAGTTGTCACGAAAAGAATTTCACATCCTGCGAAAACCTTTAAAATGGGCTTCTTTTCAATTTCCATTTGAATTTGATAATTTTCATTGTTGTCATCATCATCATGGCTTAATTTCCGTTTTCGAGATGATGATTTAATATGATTGAAAAATGTTTGAATTTTTCCCATGTGTTTTACAATTTGATTCCATTCGATGTGTAAAAATGAAACATTCATATTTTTTCGTCCGGACAGTCTTATTGCTGGAAAAAATCCTCTTGCTGGACTTAGACCAACAGCAACATACACACTTTTATTTAAATTATATTTTGCCTCGTGAATAAATTTATTTTCATTTCGAACTTCAGTATCAAAATCGGATAGCATGCTGTCTAGAAATTTATTGATTCCTTCATCGTTATCATCATCATCATCATCATCACTGCATTCATCACACAAGTCGATAATTTCTGCAGCACTATCTTTCTGCTGCTTATCTTGTTTGATGTACTTCTGATACAGTTCTTCTTTTTCTTGATTGTTTTTCCATGCGTTGTAATTATACTCATACAAACACACCTTATCCAGTTCAAAACCGGCCGCAACAAATTCGCTGGCCTGTTGATCGGATAAATAATAATTGGTATCCGGATTTACGTAGTAATAACCCTCCCGATTCCATCGTGAAGACCAGTCTGAATCTATTGATTGCTCTAAATTCAAAATTAAATTTATCTATGCTGTTCAAGATGAGAAAATAAATAAATATCTTACCATATTGATAATGTTTCAAATTTTGCAATTATATCTCGATATTCCTTTAATTTACCACTCTTTACTTTTATTTCACTTTTTAATAGTTCCAATTTATTTAACCACACTTTCAATTCCCTATCAAGCCGAACCTTTTTTTTACGTAACAAACTTAGTCTTAAATCACCAGACATCTCAGTACTATACATTATTCTTAATAAATTTTCATTATATATTATCGGATCGATTTCTATCAACCAATCAGCATTGAGATACAAGTCTGAACACGATGTTTCTTAAGACATTATCATCTAACCACATCCTCATTTATTCTCATTTTATGATTTTAAAAATCAATTCGTTTAATATTTTTACGTGAAAAAAAAAATAACGAACATGCATGCCACATCCGGTTGATCTTTGCCGCAATTTTACCTTGGGCCATTCCTTATCATCATCATTATCATGAGCAGCAGCAGGCGAAATAAATTTAACAATAATTATTTATTCTCGAACTCCTCCTCGAGCTGCAGAAATCTGCAACCCTTTTTTTTCTTGATAAAAGGTGGCGCGCAAAAAAAAGAAATCTACTTTTGTTATTATTTCAGTTGGCAACAACACACACACACACACAATTGAATTTGTGTTAGTGCGATAAGATTTAAGTTAGTACACTCGTCACTCCATTATCTCCTTCTCACTCTTTCATTGACCACAACACTATATTCGCACTCATGGCCCAGCCTCAAAATTCAAAAATTTACCGCCCATGCACAGAATCCAAACGGCAGACGCCAGCGCGCGTGCCGCGTGCCTAAGGCGCATGCGCACTTCTGTCTGAAAAGGAAAACATATCACCTATCTCTGTCGTCACGCATAACAAGAGCGGGCTCATTCTTCTTATCATTGTTATCAACCACAAGAATTTTAAAGACTCTCTGCACCAATCATAGACGAGATAGATTTTTTTTCTGATTTCACCATTGGAATCCCCGAAAAATTCCCTTTCGTTCAATACCAAACACGGTACCCCTACGTCGTATGCAACACAAGATACACTTAAAATTTGAGGGATGATAACTACCCCCTACGATCATTTTTTGTACTTTTTTCGTACCTACACATTCTTTACTTCCCCCTGAACAGCCCCCTAATCGCAATTAATCAAAAATTCACACCGAAGGGTGGTTTGCGCGATGAAAAAGCATTAAACGGAAGTCCATAAGAATAACATGGGATAATTTTGCTTGCACCGGTAACGTCGTTAAACTAGACCCAAACAGGGGCCCAATAAGTATTAAATGTAAACAAATTTAAGTGATAGCTAATAATCATGTGTTCTGCCACCGTATCAATTTTCTACTCTCGGCAAAAATGGGTCGACTGGCGCATATTTATCGTTTTCGTTAATTTTCATATTCAAACTCGCATTCATAAACTATTGAATTGACATTACAAAAACTTTGCTTATTTATCAAAAATTACTATATGCGTGAATCGTATTAACCTGGGGAATCACAGATAAATTATATTATATAATTCACATGTATATTTAACTCATAATGCAAAAGGTGAAAACCACAATACAAGAATTAATTAGGGACTATCCAGAATTAACAAGTTAAAATAATACATTATTGTCTAAGGCATGTTTAAAAATAGTTTTATTTTAGTTCCCAACTGCATCCTAACTAGTCAAGACTTGTATGTAAAACATGTTATAACAACACTACATCAAGAACGTTTTAAAAAGTTCAAAGCTGAACTAAAAAACAACACAATTTCACAATCTTTAGCATCATCTTCAACAAACGATGGACAATTTAAATTAAATTCACATTTGTGCAAAATACTTTTACATTCGAATATCCCTTTAAGAAAATTACAAAATAATGCATTTAAATCTTTCTTGGAAAAATATTGTAAAATGCGCATTCCTGAGAAAAAAATATGTAGCTCTTGCGTACTATGAAACCATACAAAAAATTAAAGATATTACTAACAATTATTATATGTGGTTTGGTGTGGATGAAACCACAGACGCTTGTTTAATTTAATAATAGGAGTTTAACATGAAGACATCCGACCAATAGTATTTTGATATATACAAAAGAATTGAAGAAAACTGATAATAACATTATAGCAAAATTCATAAATGATGGACTGACAAGCTTATTTTTGCCGTAGACAATGTCAGAGTTACAAAATATTTCTAATAATGCATTTTGTGCATTTTACAAGTTTAGCACATGGATAGAAACGAATTTCTGAAACTATAAGAATGAAATTTCCATTTGTAGATTTAATTAAATATGGAAAAATAGTTCTTATATTCTTCTGTGAGTGCAATTATTCAAGGAATCATTACCTGTTATCTCACTGCCCCATAAACCAGTGCTAACAAAATGGGGAACTTGGCTATATGCTACGATGTACTATGCGAACAATTTTGAAAAATTTAATAAGGTAAGAAACGATAAGCAAATCAGTTAAAGACTGTCAGACTGTTCTTAAGAAACAAGAGCTTCCTTCAAAACAATTTAGTTACATAAAATCGCGTTTAAATTTTGTGAGCAACACAATCAAATCTTTATAAAAGCAGATTCAATTTAGAAAATACCTGGACGCATTGGCCAAGAAATCAAAATAATATCGAAAGAAGTATACGATGAAAATAAAGGATTTTTAATATTAAATAAATTAAACTTGATTTTGAATGGTAACTTTCAAATGGATCCAGCTATAATTTAAAATAAAGAGAAGCTTTTCCACTTTCTAAAATTTATTGAGCGTCAGAAGGAATAATTTTTACAATTAAACCCCTAGAACAACATTTAATGATCTACAGTTTTCATGAATAGATTTTAGTTATTTTGAAATGTATACAAAATTACAATTTAATTTTTAAATACTTACCTAATATTATATATTGCGTAAAGAAAGTATGTTTATTTTAGTTTTAAGCAGAATTTCTATGTAAAATATATTGATAAACGTGTAACATATTAAGAAAATATAGTTTTCTTTAGTGCTTTTTTCGTGTTTGTATGCTTTTTTCCTGTTTTTATGCTTTTTTAATGCTTTTTTTCTCTAAATGTGGTGCCTTTTTAAGTGCTTTTTTTCACATTTTTTAAGCTTTTTTATCCGCTCTATAATTATCATAATGGGTGCATGAATAATACAATGTACGAATAATAAATACTTAAAACACACATCTTAGTAAAACAGTATAAGACAATATCTTAAGAGTAGTGTATACATAAACTAATTAAAGTTGGTGTATAAATAGAACCTAAAACTAATAATATTATTAAAATCGGTGTAAATATAAAACTTACAACTAGTGTAAAAAAACCAAAAATTAATATATTATTAAAATCCATGTAAAAATAAAACTTAAAACTAGTGTATAAATAAAACCAAAATCTAACGAATTCGATTAAAATCGATGTAAAAATAAAACTTGAAGCTGGTAAATAAATAGAGTTGTTGTATAAGTAAAACCTAAAACGAATGAATAATTAGAATCACTATAAATATAAAACTTAAATCTAGTGTCTAATTAAAATTATTGTATAAGTAAAAATCCAAATTAAAATTAAAAATTGTTATGCTAATAATAACAGATATAACTTAGTGCTACTATGTGATTAAAATCAGGGCAAAATGAGATTTAAAATTAATGTAAAAATAAACTCGGCATATAAATCAAATTCATTAGAGAAATTAAAACGAACGATTGTATTTCAGAAATCTAAAAATCTATTTCATATGCAATCATTGACTGTGAAGAAATGCTTTGTTTATTAAGTATATATTAATTTTCCTTTTAAATATTCCATATGGGACTGATTTCACTGCTTGCGGCGAGGTGTTTGGCCCATAAAAATTTAAACTGTTTTGGCATCTGCGCAGTCTCGATCTTTCCGGACAAATTCGCCCACAACTTCTTGTATTATACCCATGCATTTGGTCATAGGTTACATAAGTGCTCTTATTTTTGTGAATATGTAACAAACATTTTAATATTAATAAACACGGTAAAATAAGTATTTTGAGATTACTAAAATATTCAATGCAACGTTCCCTGTACCCAATACCGGCTAATATACGGATAGCTCGCCGTTGCAGTGCAAATATCTTAGTGGTAAAACTCGAGTGTCCCCAGGCCAGGATATAATAACTTATTCTGGAATGAAATAGAGCATAGTATGCAGCCAGGAGTGTTGATGTTGGCACAGAATTGCTCAACATTCTAAGTAAATAAGTGATTCCACTTATTACATGGCACGTGTTCATTATTATCAACATTTAATGAAAAGGTGAGCTAAACGGTCTTATGTATATTGAGCGAAAGCTTGTTACAGTTGAACCATGTTAGGACTTGATTGTTTGTATCTTCTCTCTTTTCTTGCACCGTTATAATAGTACCAGATGATGTTTTGTCATCTGAATGCATAATTATAGATCCTGACTTTATATAAGGTGGCATAAATTAAGAATAATAAAGGCCCCAGGATTGAACCCTGTGGCACACCACATAAAAATTCAGCGAACAAAGATGTTTTATTTTGGAATTTAACGCACTGAGTCCTATTTTTTTAGATATAAACTTACTAACTGACAACTTTCCGGTGTAAAATTATAGAAAAATAATTTTCGTAACAATACGTCATGCGGAACGCAGTCAAATGCTTTGCTGAGGTCAAAAATGAACGTTGCTGAGTAATAACCAGCTTCAAATCCAGTCATAATTTCCTCAACAACAGCCATGACCTCTCAGTTGATCGTCATGCTCGAAATCCATATTGGTTGTCGGTTAATATTTCCTTTTCGTCAAAACACCATTTGTTTAAACAGCAATCTCTCAATTTTTTTTAAATTATGGGCAATAGAGATATCGGGCGATAGTTATTTATATCTGTAACAGAACCTTTTTTATGCACCGGTATCACAGTAGCTATCTTTAAACATGTGGGATATTCGTTGCTTCGTATGCAGCTATTTATTAATTTTGTTAGAGGAGTTATAATAACGTCTGTTAAATACTTAATTGTTCCACAAGTCATACCGTATACATCCCTGGCATTTGAGTTTTTCCGAGACATTATAGATTCTCTTACTTCAATCTCACTCACTTCTCTGAATGAAAAGTAGTTTGTGAGAGCTTTACTAGTATTAATAAATACCAGTGGGTCTATCTGCATAGGTAGTAAGTCTGACCGTATAGACTCTGAAATGTTAGTAAAAAAACAAATTAAAATCATCAGGTTGTATATCACAGATATTAGTATAACAGTCTGGTTTCTTATATTTCATTAAGGACCACATGGCCTTTGGTTTATTGGTAGATTTATTAGTATAGTTTGCATGCGCATTTTTCTTAGAATTACTTAGTGCACGTTTGTATTCCTATTTTAATTGCTTATAGATTTGTTTAAATTCCGGGTACCTTGTGCTCGCCTCTTTTACAAGAACTAGGTTCTCACGCATTCCTTTTAATTCCACTGTTTGTAATTGTTTATTTGAAAGAGAAACAAATTAAAAAGTAATATTCTAATAACTCCATGAATGATATAAAAGCAGAATTGACACACTGGTAGTTATTTATAAATGAAAAATCAGTATTTTGTAAGAAATTATATAATTCAATTTTACCTCTTTGTGTGATGGGTCTTATTAGGTGTATAAGTGGCGAGTTTGTTTCAACTGCTACCTTTACGTGCACTCCAGTATGGTCCGATAAGGGGAAATCAATTGGAAAAACATGTATTTCTGTTAGCTGCATATTTGTAAACACGTTGTCCAAACAGTTTTCTTTCTCGTTTTAAATGAAACCAATTGTCGGAGACCATATGTAGCCCGGAAATTAATCACATCTGCCGCTTTGCTATCTTGTGTCAGAAAATGTACATTGAAATCTACCCCTAGGATTATCTAAAACATTAAAAAACACATTTATATCGTCAGTAGGTGAACGGTATAAATTTATAATAATTATATTATTTTCAGGGAAATATGACGCGACAAATTCACAATGATTTTCTACCGATACAGTTTGAATTTCTCTAAAGGAAACATTATGCCATAAGTTGCATAACGCCTAGGTGCACGTAAAGTGATCTAGACAAATTAGTACCAACTGCGTAATCATTTAATGAAAATAATGAAATCTCTAGTTTATGGAGCCAGTGTTCGCAAATACAAATAATATGAAATGCCTCTAGTTCATTTAATTTATTTCGAATACATTGTATATTTATGAAATACATTTGTAAATTGTTACTTTCCTGCGTAGCTCTTATCGCTAACTGAAAGTAAATGCAACTAAAATGAAAACTATCGTTGAATCAGTCTACTGCCGGTATTTTCGAAAATATTTGAATATCTTATGATATTAAAAATAACAAACTTTTAAAAATCTAACAATAGACTAAATAAAACATGGCTGACTAGAAAATCTACAATTAATTGAATTTTGAACAAAAGCAGGTAATAACGGGCATTTTTATTAATCTCTCTAAAGCTTACGACTGTGTTGGCCATAAAATCTTAGTGCATAAGTTAGAGAAAAATGGAATTAGAGGGGTAGTATTAAAATGGTTTAACTACTGCCTGGAGGGTAGAAAACAGCAGATAAACATATTAAAATATGGAAAATCGGCAAATTCAGAGGAATCATTAATAAACCGGGTACTTCCACAAGGAAGCATCACTGCCCCGACACTTTTTATAATCTTTATTAATGACCTAATTAACGTTATAACCAACAATAGCGAAAAAATGTAAATTATGCGGACGATACTAATCTACTCACATCAGCTAAAACAAGACAGGATTTGGGAATGAAAGCATCGTAATTATTATCAAATGTAAATAATTACTTTGGTAAAAATAAATTTTAACTTCGGGAAATAGGAAAATATTTATCTAGCTCAGCTACCAAAACAGGGTATTTGGGTACTATATATATGACAGCATTATATTTTATCTAAATCACATACAAGGAAGTGATGATAAACGTAGTATTACTACACCAGAACAATAGATTTCATATATCCCAAGCATAAACTCAAAACAAAATCTTTATTGCATCTGTATTTATGTATATTAGTGAAATGCATATGTGTATATATAGGTAAATATAGATATTATATTATATTAGTAATTAAATAGTATGTAAATGAGCAAGTACTGACACAATTTAATTTTGTATATTTTTGTAATGATACTCTGAAATAAAGATTATTATTATTATTATTAGAGAGCGGATAAAAAAGCTTAAAAAATATGAAAAAAGCACTTAAAAAGGCACAAAATTTAGTGAAAAAAAGCATTAAAAAAGCATAAAAACAGGAAAAAAAGCATAAAAACACGAAAAAAGCACTAAAGAAGACTATATTTTCTTAATATGTTACACGTTTATCAACATATTTTACATAGAAATTCTGCTTAAAACTAAAATAAACACACTTTCTTTACGCAATATATAATATCATGTAAGTATTTAAAAATTAAATTGTAATTTTGTATACATTTCAAAATAACTAAAATCTATTCATGAAAACAGTAGATCATTAAATGTTGTTCTAGGGGTTTAATTGTAAAAATTATTACTTCTGACGCTCAATAAATTTTTGAAAGTGAAAAAGCTTCTCTTTATTTTAAATTATAGCTGGATCCATTTGAAAATTGCCATTCAAAATCAAGTTTAATTTATTTAATATAAAAATCCTTCATTTTCACCGAATACTTCTTTCGATATTATTTTGATTTCTTGGCCAATGCGTGTAGGTATTATCTAAAATGAATCTGCTTTTATAAAGATTTGATTGTGTTGCTCACAAAATTTAAACGCGATTTTATGTAACTAAATTGTTTTGAAGGAAGCTCTTGTTTCTTAAGAATTGTTTGACAGTCATTAACTGATTTGCTTGTCGTTTCGGGAAAGTTGTATATAACCTTATTAAATTCTTCAAAATTGTTCGCATAGTACATCGTAGAATATAGCCAAGTTCCCCATTTTGTTAGCACTGGTTTATGGGGCAGTGAGTGACTCCTTGAATAATTGCACTCACAGAAGAATATAAGAACTATTTTTCCATATTTAATTAAATCTACAAATGGAAATTTCATTCTTATAGTTTCAGAAATTCGTTTCTATCCATGTGCTAAACTTGTACAATGCACAAAATGCATTATTACTAAAATTTTGTCACTTGGTATTGTCTACGGCAAAAATAAGCTTGTCAGTCCATCATTTATGAATTTTGCTATAATGTTATTATCAGTTTTCTTCAATTCTTTTGTATATATCAAAATACTATTGGTCGGATGTCTTCATGTTAAACTCATATTATTAAATTAAACAAGCGTCTGTGGTTTCATCATCATATATAACTATTGTTAATAATATCTTTAATTTTTTGTATGGTTTCATACTACGCAAGAGCTACATATTTTTTTCTCGGGAATGCGCATTTTACAATATTTTCCCAAGAAAGATTTAAATGCATTATTTTGTAATTTTCTTAAAGGGATATTCAAATGTAAATGTATTTTGCACAAATGTAAATTTAATTTAAATTGTCCATCGTTTGTTGAAGATGCTAAAGATTGTGAAATTGTGCTGTTTTTTTTAGTTCAACTTTGAACTTTTTCAAACGTTCTTGATGAAGTGTTGTTATAACATGTTTTACATACAAGTCTTGACTAGTTAGGATGCCGTTGAGAATTAAAATAAAACTTACTATTTTTAAACATGCCTTACAAAATAATGTATAATTTTCACTTGTTAATTCTGGATAGTCTCTAATTAATTCTTGTATTGTGGTTTTCACCTTTTGCATTATGGGTAAAATATACATGTGAATTATATAATATTATTTATCTGTGATTCTCCAGATTAATACGATTCACGCATAAAATATATTTTGATAAATAAGCAAAGTTTTTGGAATGTCAATTCAATAGTTTATGAATGCGAGTTTGAATATGAAAATTAACGAAAACGGTAAATATGCGCCAGTCGTCCCATCCGTATTTTTGCCGAGAGTAGAAAATTGATACGGTTGCAGAACACCTGATTATTAGCTATGACTTAAATTTGTTTACATTTAATACTTACTGGGGCCCCTGTTTGGGCCTAGTTTAACGACGTTTACATACGGAATATCATAGGTGTGATTCCTATGAAGCGTTCGTCTGTATTATCTGAATAATGAGACGGTCTATTATATCTACTTATTTATAAACGAATCCATTGTAAATTGGTAATTTGTACTAATATTTATTAATAATAAAATTCATTATAATTATTGTATCATATTATGAAGATTTTAAACAATTATGTTGTCAAAAGACACGAAGAAAATATGTAATATAAATATAATCTATAAATGATGGGATACAGATTTTTACGAAAAATCTCTATATTAGCACATCAATTTAATATCAGCGTGAAATTTTTATTAAATGTTTTTGAAATGTTTAAGAAAATGCTCCAAATAAGCATCAGAATATAAAAAAAGCATGAAAATAAGCATAAAAAGTCAAAATAAGCACAAAAAGTGAAAATAAGCAAAAAAGCACAAAAAACGTAGCGCTAAGTAATCACATTCTTCAAGATTCGTATAGATATTAAGAAATTTTTTCGATGCTATTAATATTAGGGATAAGCATAATGCCAGAAATCTGCTCTCTAATTATTATTATTACCTTAGGCACGTTACGCGGCAAGAAATCGGGACTATATTATTTTGCCTTTCCGGTGAATAATTCCGAAATCATATTATTGTAAACGAATGCAACAGCGAGTCAATGTACCGGAAGGACTTATAATTTATTCAACCATAATAGCGAGTAGTGATCTGTAATCACCGTAAATCGAGAATCTTAAACATAAACGAAAAGAAATAAAATGGCGGCGGATAAGTCAGATGTCGGCAAATCGGCTCCTGCAAAATCAGTGAATCCATGCAGACATTGTAAAAGTGCGCCAAAATGAGGACTTATATGTGTACAGTGCAATTCGCGAATACATCCTGGATGTATTAAATATCTCAAAAACATAGTACATATCAACTAGAATACTGTGAATTGTTGTGATCATATAATGGGTGATTTTTTTTGGCAACACCGTTTTTGGCAACTCAGCTGTTTTCCTGTAACATGTCAACTGTCAAACATGTTCAGTTTGGTTTATAATTTAACCATGAATCGACTTACAAACGAACAACTTTTGCAGATTATTGAATTTTATTATCAAAATAATGCTCGGTTAAGAAAGTGCATTGTGCACTTATTCCACTTTATGGTCAGTTTGGGCGACCTTCTGAGGCGGCTATTCGGAATCTTGTGAGTAAATTTCGAACCAAATTTACATTACTGGACATTAAACCACCAACACGTATACGTAGAGTGCAGAGAGAGGAAAATATCTCAGCTGTATCCGCCAGTGTTTTTGCTGACCGTGAATTATCGATTCGACGCCGTTCGCAGCAATTGGGCCTCTGTTACTCCACTACGTGGAAAATTTTGAGGAAGGATTTGGGTGTAAAACCTTTTAAAATACAGCTGGTGCAAGAATTGAAGCTACGCAACCTACCCCAACGGGTAACTTTTGGTGAATGTGCGCTGGCAAAGTTGGATAAAGATCCACTTTTTTACTCAAATTCAGTGTTCAGCGACGAAGCTCATTTCTGGTTGAATGGATACGTGAACAAGCAAAATTGCCGTATTTGGTGTGAAGAGTAGCCAGAAGCATTGCAAGAACTGCCAATGCATCCCGAAAAATGCACTGTTTGGTGTGGATTATGGGCCGACGGCATCATTGGACCGTACTTTTTCAAAGACGACGAAGGCAGGAACGTTACTGTGAATGGCGAGTGTTATCGTGCGATGATTACAACTTTTTTTTGGGGGCCGGTCCATTGGCCGCCTAGATCGTGCGTTTTAACGCCTTTGGACTATTTTTTGTGGGGCTATGTTAAGGCTCATGTCTATAGGGACAAGCCCGTAACGATTGACGCACTGGAAGCCAATGTTGAAGAATTTATTCGTGAGATACCGGCCGATATGTTGGAGAGAATATGCTAACATTGGACTCAGCGTATGGATCATTTGAGGCGTAGCCGAGGTCAACATTTACATGAAATCATCTTTAAACATTGAATTATATAGATCGTTCTATCGACTCAAATAAAGATTTCATACGTTTCTCTAAATTTTATGTGTTTTTAAAAAAATCAAATCCGAAAGCTCTTAAAAAATCACTCTTTAGAAGACGAGAAGGAACACAACACGGATGCCAAGGACAACGGCGATGAAAAGAGCGAACACGTATACAAGGTAGAAATTAAATACCTCAGAGAGTTGTCTAAAGAAAAGGATGCTATAATTCACAGTCAAAGAGACACAATTGAATCGTTGAAACAACATATACAACAGTTAAACAAATTACACAAACAACCGACAACGACGACATCTCTCAAAAAACAGCCTACAACAATAAATCAATCACGAATTATTAACAGAGATGGAGGCACTAAATACAGGAATAATTCGCAGTTAACCTACAACAGAACACGTGCTGCAATAATAACAAACCGCGAGAAAGTAATACATGAACACAACAATATAAATAAAGAACCGGACACGAACCCCGAACTTATAAACGTCAACGACATAATCATCAACAATAAGTACAACGGGGAAATAATAATCAGAAACAGTACAGACAAACAGGGTACAATATCGGCAGCAGTTGTGGAAACGACACTGTACGTCGCTAAGGTAAACAAGGCAACTACACAAGAGGAACTCAGCAATTACATCATACAAAATATACCAATCACTGAAGTCGCAGTCCAATTACTGAAGTCCTCCGGATTATCTAATTCCTTCAATGTAACAATTCTAGAACAAAACGTTTAACGAAAACATATGGCCTGCAGGAATAAAAAGCCAGCCCTTTCGTTACCGAAAACCACACATCATCCACAAGAGACACCGGGACCAAAACAATAAACGGAGATAATATTTTTAGAATAACACAAATGAATGCAAGAAGTATTCGTAACAAAAAATTGAACATAGACCTAAAAGAACAAAATTATCCTCAGCTAATAAGTATATGCGAACATTGGTTGCAATGCCACGAAATTTCAATTCTTAATATTAATCATTATAGATTAATAAATTATTATTGTAGGGTAGAACAAGGGGGGGAGGCGTTTTAATTATGGCAAGGAGCGACATAGAAGCAGTCCCCGTAAATATTCCAACCAACTGAATAGTCGGCGCATTCGAGTGCACTGCCAGTAGGCGACTATGAAGTATTTACCAAAACATTAAACACATTGTTACAATTTGCTTATAATAAATTTAGTAATATATTCTTATGCGGCGATATCAATATAAATCTATTAGACAAGAATAACCGAAGAACAGCCAGTTTCTTGAGTAATTTAAAGGCGTTCGTCCTAAATCAAATTGTGTTTACAGCCACACACAATGATAAGTCGCTTCTTGATAATATATTCACAAACTGCAATAACCACTCAATAGTACCTATCATTCCAGTTGAATTTTCTGATCACGATGCAGTAGTTGTGGATATATATATATATATATATATATATATATATATATATATATATATATATATATATACGGAAGTTGCTAATCCCGTAAAAGAAAAAATATGTCAATTGAGGCATTGTACCCAAACAAAACGAAAATTATTTTAACAATATCTACCCAAAGCCGACTGGTCTACCGTTTTAAATGCAATAGACGTAAATTCAAAATTTACTAACTTTATAAAAATTACATTATTTCAATTTGGCCTTTCCAATAACAACAGTCAATTATAAACAAATTAAACGCGATGATCGATGGATAACAACTGATATAATTAACAAATCAAATGAACTAAAAAAATTACAATGGTTACTCAAAATGACAGGGAATGAAACAGTAAAAAAAATCATAATGATGGTTGCGACCGTTACTATGTGGTAATTCATAATGAACAATGAATAAAACACTTACTATGTTTTTAACCACTATAATTTATTATAATATATAAATATATTACAATTTTAAAGACATCAGGTGTGTATGAAATTCCATGTTCCGAGTGCAATAGTGTGTATCTAGGACAAACGGGCCGCAGTTTTGAAAAACGATACGCTGAACATTTCCGCGCATTCCGGCTAAATCAAAATTCCAGTTCTTTTTCTAATCACGCGTTAGAATGTAAACATTCATTCCCCGAAATCCATAATCTTAAAATTTTATATAAGTGTTCAAAAGGTACAAAGCTTAATCTCCTGGAATCCGCGGAAATTTTCAAACGTAATCGTAATCCCCTCATTAACCTGTTAAACGAGCAAACCGATTTAGTACACACACCGCTTTTCAAAATTTTATAATCTTAATCTTAATCTTTTGCACCTGTTCGCCGTAAATCGTTTTGCTCCCCTCACTCAATTGTCAAAATCTATTTAAATGTAATTTTTTCGTTAATTTGTTCACTTGATAATGACTGTCAAAAGTCGAATCTTAAGTCGTACAAATTGTAATATATTTATTTATTTATTTATTTATTTATTTATTTACGGAAGGCCATTACAACATAAGAATATAACTGTACAATAACATTAAAATATTAAAAAGTGTACAAATTAAAAATAACAATACAAATATATACAAAAAACGCACAAAATATAAATAAATTAAATATTATGACGCAGAACCGAGCGTAGCTTATGCAGCGTTACATTGCAATAATCTATATTTAAAGAATTGCAATTCCTAGCGATTCTTGCGATGCCAAAATGCCCAGCGTAATCCGTCCTGTAACATCGCTCGTCGAAAAAACGAAAAGAACGCAAATCTCTTTTAGGAACGTGAATTTGGAATAAACTTAATAAAAGTGGTGAGTTGACTAAACCATTAATGAGTTTAAAACCCATTGTTACGTCCACGTTTCTACGTCTCTTTTCCAATGAGTCCAGATTTAAAAATTCCAACAAAACAGGATAAGTTCCTGTTAGCCCAAACTTAAACGAAAGATATTTGACAAATTTAATCTGGACTCGTTCAATTTTATCGGTCTCAGCCCTGCTAAAGGGACACCAAATTAAGGAGCAGTACTCTAAATGCGGGCGTACAAGGGAAGTATAAAGATTTAAAATAGTTTTTAAATTTTTGAAGTCCATGCAACTACGTTTAACAAATCCAAGAAGTCGATAGGCTTTAGATGTTACAGAGCTTATATGATCGACAAAGCACCATTTACTTGACAGAATTACTCCTAAATCTTTAACAGTGGATACACGAGTAAGTTTATTATCATCAAGGAAGTAATCTCTATCCGTCAGTGTTCGCTTTTTTGAAAAGGTAATTGCACTACATTTACCAATATTAAGCCGCATGCTATTATTCTGACACCAAACATTAAACCTGTCCAGATCCTGCTGTAGTAATTTAGCAGAGGTATTGTCGGTGATTGATATGAATATTTTCATATCGTCGGCAAAAAGAAGACATTCAGAATGATGAAAACAATTGACTACATCGTTAATGAAAATATTAAATAGTAGTGGTCCAAGATGCGACCCTTGAGGTACCCCGGAGGAAACCGATATTTCCGACGAAATGAAACTACCTACTCGTACAGCTTGTGTCCTATTGGTTAAATAGGATCGAATCCAGTCTAGCATAATGCCATTTAAACCAATTTGTTTAAGTTTCAGAAGAAGAATACCATGGTCCACTGTATCGAAAGCCTTTGAAAAGTCGGTGTAGATAGAATCTACCTCACATCCGGCTTCCAAAGATGCTGTAATAAATTGACCGTACGAAAGTAAGTTGGACCAAGTAGCACATCCACTTCTGAAACCATGCTGACTATTTGACAGTAAGGGCGATAGACAAGCAGACAAAGAGGCAGTAATTAGTTTTTCAAACATTTTAGGAATAAATGACAGGATAGAGATCGGGCGATAGTTAGAAAAACTACTTTTACTCCCACATTTATGTATAGGGGTTATTAGAGCACCTTTCCAAAGGGTAGGAAAACATCCAGACTCTAAAGACTGGTTAAACAGTAGCCATAGTGGACGACTGAATGAGAAGGCACACTGCCGAAGTAATGACGATGGTAATTCATCCGGCCCAGTACATTTGGTGTCTTTCAGTTGCGTCAATTCATACAAAACATCAGTGATTTTGATATCAGATAAACGGTTAAAATTTATATGGTTGTAAGAGTACTTATGAAAATCTTTTAAGGAATCGCTGTTTACGGGTGAACCGTATACTGACCCGAACTGAGCTGCAAATAAGTCGACAATACGCTGCCTATCATTTATTAATTCACCATCAATGTCAAATGTTTCAGGAATGGATGAACTATTCCTTTTAGTATTAACAAAGTTCCAAAAAAATTTAGGATCTTTATTTAAAGACTGCTCCATACACCAAATATAATTATTGTAACAGGCCTGAGACAGAATTTTACAACGAGCACGTGTACTTTTGAACAGATGAAAATCTGAGTCAAGTCCAGAACATTTATAATTTAAGTGTAGCTTTTTCTTGAGGAAAATAAGATCTATAAGTTCGGCACTGAACCATTTGGGAAAGCGACGTTTGTGACTAGAATTGTTTCTTTTTACAATTTTAGGTACGTATAAATCGATTGTTGAATAAATCATTTTATAGAACAACTCAACGTTATCGTCGATACTATTATCCAAAAACAAACTATCCCAATATATGTTTGTAATGGCTTCACTTATTGACGTATAATCAGCTTTACAATAGTTATAGACAAACTGCGTATTCCAATTTGAGTTCGTTTCATTTTCTTGCGGCAGTTCAATGTCCAATGTTATAGGAGGATGGTGGGCATCACAAGGCAAAATATTGAAAGGAGCTTTTGAGACAGTATAATTTCCGATAAAGATTGAATCTAAAAATATCAAGTCTAACATGACAGAGTTCACATTTATTATGTCGTTAACTTGTTGTGAATTTAAAGCACTAAATGCTTCACCGATTGATTGCGCGGACTTATAAGAGGAATTAGTTGACACACCTAACTCAGTATTGACCCACATAACATTCGGAAGATTATAATCCCCTACAATACAGCAATAATGATCCGGTAATGCATCGGCAAGTTCTTCCACTAGGGAGGCGTGCTGTTGGTAGCAAGAATCAGGAGCATACGGTGGTAAATAAATCCCTCCAAAGAGAATCTTTGTGTTGTGCATAGACACTGAGATATATAGTTCTTCTTGAATTAGCCGAATACACCTTACTAAATGAGATGTGCATTTCTGTGAAACAGCAATTAGTGTTCCACCGCCACGGGACTTTCCAGATGACTGTGGGTCTCTATCACATCGAAAGATATTATAACCATGAAATCCCAGTTCAGCGTCCGAAATATCATCACTAAGCCATGTTTCACAGAGAATGTAGACATCGAATTCAGCTAAGGAAACAGACAAGCGCAATTCCTTTAGTTTAGTTCGTAAACCTCGAACATTCTGATAATAAATCTTCAGTGGAGAATGCTGCGTGGATCGATCGACGACACTTAAATTTAAATTATTAACTGAGTTGATGGCGGGACGTCTAAAAAATCATCAGAATTAACTGGAGGCTGTAATCCACGAGGTTTTGGTTTACGGGGGCGGTTTATAAATTCTCGGACCGTAACATTATTAGGCCATTTGGTCGGTTGTAATAATTTCTGGACATCGCCCTCATTAATTCCAATTTTAAAGGAAGTGTAAATATTATTCCTTGTGAGAGGAAAATTAATAAAAGCCGAAATTCCAATACTATCTCTTAAAAGCGAGTTAACGTCTTCAACGGACGTATCGGCAGAGCAATTGTTTACATGAAAGAAAATGCGTTTATTCGCACTCTTAACAATCGAGTTGTTATCTGAAACTCCGCGAATAAATGAATGAGAAGATATTTTTCTTTTCTTGTTTGAGCCGGGTCTCGCGGTTTTAATGCAGGATGAACTCTCCGTCGAAACAAGAGGTGGTAGAACTGCAGATTCGGCGGTTGTTAGGCCGTTCTCGGCAATTAAAACCGGTACAGTGGCGATTTCGCCGCTAACCTCATGGGGGGTATCGACGCCATCTGTCTTCGCGAAGTTAGAGGTATTATTACTAGTTTCATTTGGGAATGTAGGAATAGTGTTATTAAGAACCGGGTTAGAATTGCTTAATAAAGAAGCAATCGACGAAAGTATTTCCGACTTTAACTCATTATGTAGATTGATGACTAAATTTTGAACAGTAGTCATATTGGAAGTCTGCAGCAGTTTTAAATCCTCCTTTAGAGATGACAATTCACACCGTAGCGAATTTAACTCGGACGCGTGAACGCAGCATTCAGCGTCGCACGCAATTTCACTAACGCTTGTAGTGCGGGTATAATCAACGTGTGCTTGTTGGGTTGCCGATATATTCGCAGTTGGTTTAAGACCCTTTGATGATTTAATACAGCAAGGGCACTGGTTAATGTTCAAGCTCTCATCGCAATCAAGAAACCCACGGTAACGTTTTAAACAACTACGGTGAAAGCATGAATTACAGTCAGCGCATGTAATTCCTGAATCGACAACCGCCTTGCAGCGGTAGCAGAGGTTATTCATTATATTAAATCAACCCAAATTTAATACTAATACCGAAAATTAATATGTAGGGTGAAACAGAGGGAAAGAAGGAAATTCAAAAGAGGAAACAAAACAGTGGACACGCTCTTCACAACACGGGGTCGATCGTGTTGACTTTTATTGAAAACATACACACGGACAGAAGACCGCGGAATGAGAGGTAGAGGTTATGATTAATGTTTACAAATTTGGATATAAAATTAACAATAAATTACTTACGTTGCAACGAAAACCTTACAGTAAATGAAGAAATGAATAGTTCTTCTTCACATTTATGGATAAACTTATAATAATAATTCACATTACACCACAATTTATTCAATTGCTAATTGAAGTTAAAAAGTTTATATATATATTTATATATTATAATAAATTATAGTGGTTGAAAACATAGTAAGTGTTTTATTCATTGTTCAGTAAAAAGAACTATAAAGACCTAAAGAAATTATATAATAAAGAGATAGAGCTAGCAAAAAAGAATTACAACGATAACATTATTAAAAAATCAAATAATATTACCACAGCTACATGGTCACTAATAAAATCATGT
The DNA here is from genome assembly GCA_963969525.1 of Ontholestes murinus. NCBI lineage: Eukaryota > Metazoa > Arthropoda > Insecta > Coleoptera > Staphylinidae > Ontholestes > Ontholestes murinus. The sequence goes on from CAXAKX010000954.1 coordinate 28,057, forward strand.
ACACACGTCAAAAAAAATCATCACAGTCTGGTTCGATCTCTATTAAAACGAACAAAACAGTAATTTCAGACCCAAAACAAGTGACTGAATTTTTAAACAATTATTTCATTTCCTCCATACAGGAAATATGTAATAATCAATATAATGACTCATCAGTAGAGAGCGGATAAAAAAGCTTAAAAAATCTGAAAAAAAGCACTTAAAAAGGCACAAAATTTAGAGAAAAAAGGCATTAAAAAAGCATAAAAACAGGAAAAAAGCATAAAAACACGAAAAAAGCACTAAAAAAGCATTAAAAGGCACAAAATTTAGAGAAAAAAAGCATTTAAAAAGCATAAAAACAGGAAAAAAGCATAAAAACATGAAAAAAGCACTAAAGAAAACTATATTTTCTTGATATGTTACACGTTTATCAACATATTTTACAAAGAAATTTGGCTTAAAACTAAAATAAACATACTTTCTTTACGCAATATATAATATCATGTAAGTATTTAAAAATTAAATTGTAATTTTGTATACGTTTTAAAATAACTAAAATCTATTCATAAAAACAGTAGATCATTAAATGTTGTTCTAAGGGTTTAATTGTAAAAATTATTACTTCTGACGCTCAATAAATTTTTGAAAGTAGAAAAGCTTCTCTTTATTTTAAATTATAGCTGGATCCATTTGAAAATTGCCATTCAAAATCAAGTTTAATTTATTTAATATTAAAAATCCTTCATTTTCAACGAATACTTCTTTCGATATTATTTTGATTTCTTGGCCAATGCATGCAGGTATTTTCTAAAATGAATCTGCTTTTATAAAGATTTGATTGTGTTGCTCACAAAATTTAAACGCGATTTTATGTAACTCATTTGTTTTGAAGGAAGCTCTTGTTCCCTAAGAACTGTTTAACAGTCTTTAACTGATTTGCTTGTCGTTTCGGGAAAGTTGTATATAACCTTATTAAATTCTTCAAAATTGTTCGCATAGTACATTGTAGCATATAGCCAAATTCCCCATTTTGTTAGCACTGGTTTATGGGGCAGTGAGATATCAGATAATGACTTCTTGAATAATTGTACTCACAGAAGAATATAAGAACTATTTTTCCATATTTAATTAAATCTACAAATGGAAATTTCATTCTTATAGTTTGAGAAATTCGTTTCTATTCATGTGCTAAACTTGTACAATGCACAAAATGCATTATTAGTAAAATTTTGTAACTTGGTATTGTCTACGGCAAAAATAAGCTTGTCAGTCCATCATTTATGAATTTTGCTATAATGTTATTATCAGTTTTCTTCAATTCTTTTGTATATATCAAAATACTGTTGGTCGGATGTGTTCATGTTAAACTCATATTATTAAATTAAACAAGTCTGTGGTTTCATCCACACCAAACCACATATAATTATTGTTAATAATATCTTTAATTTTTTGTATGGTTTCATAGTATCTAAGAGCTACATAATTTTTTCTCGGGAATGCGTATTTTACAATATTTTCCCAAGAAAGATTTAAATGCATTATTTTATAATTTTCTTAAAGGGATATTAGAATGTAAAAGTATTTTGCACAAATGTGAATTTAATTGAAGATGATGCTAAAGATTGTGAAATTGTGCTGTTTTGTTAGTTCAGCTTTGAACTTTTTCAAACGTTCTTGACTTAGTGTTGTTATAACATGTTTTACATACAAGTCTTGACTAGTTAGGATGCAGTTGGGAACTAAAATAAAACTTACTATTTTTAAACATGCCTTACAAAATAATGTATAATTTTCACTTATTAATTCTGGATAGCCTCTAATTAATTCTTGTATTGTGGTTTTCACCTTTTGCATTATGGGTTAAATATACATGTGAATTATATAATATAATTTATCTGTGATTCCCCAGGTTAATACGATTCACGCATATAGTAATTTTTGATAAATAAGCAAAGTTTTTGGAATGTCAATTCAATAGTTTATGAATGCGAGTTTGAATATGAAAATTAACGAAAACGGTAAATATGCGCCAGTCGTCCCATCGGTACTTTTGCCGAGAGAAGGAAATTGATACGGTTGCAGAACACCTGATTATTAGCTATCACTTAAATTTGTTTACATTTAATACTTACTGGGGCCTCTATTTATTTTTTAACGACGTTTACATCCGGAATATCATAGGTGTGATTCCTATGAAGCGTTCGTCTGTATTATCTGAATAATGAGACGGTCTATTATATCTACTTATTTATAAACGAATCCATTGTAAATTGGTAATTTATACTAATATTTATTAATAATAAAATTCATTATAATTATTGTATCATATTATGAAGATTTTTAACAATTATGTTGTCAAAAGACACGAAGAAAATATGTAATACAAATATAATCTATAAATGATGGGATACAGATTTTTACGAAAATTCTCTATATTAGCACAATTTAATATCAGCGTGAAATTATTATTAAATGTTTTTAAATGTTTAAGAAAATGCTCCAAATAAGCATCAAAATCTAAAAAAAGCATGAAAATAAGCATAAAAAGTCAAAATAAGCACAAAAAGTCAAAATAAGCAAAAAAGCCCAAAAAAACTTAGCGCTAAGTAATCACATTCTTCAAGATTCGTATAGATATTAAGAAATTTTTTCGATGCTATTAATATTATGGATAAGCATAATGCTAGAAATCCGCTCTCTACTCATCAGACTCAGAACCTCAAATTAGTGTTACAAATAGTCTCAGTTCAATACCATGAAACACTTTCTATTATTAAATCATTCAGTAATAAGAAAAGGGCCGGACCTGATGGCATCCCGTGCTATATAGTGGAGGATATTGCCGAACTTGTAGCACTTCCTTTAACAGATATAATCAACACATCATTTTACACCGGACAGTATCCTGAACAACTTAAACAATCTAAAATAATACCCATAGACAAAAAGGGTGATAAACAATTACCAGAAAATTACAGGAGTGTAGCAAATCAATCGGTATTTGCAAAAATAATCGATAAATCAATCAATCGTCACACATCAAGAATTCATTCAGGGCAAAAGCACGTTAACGGCAATATATGAAGTAATAAAATATGTGCTGCAACATCTAGATGCAAATAAAAAGGTTGTCGGCATATTTTATGACTACAAAAAAGCTTTTGATACGGTGGACCACAAGCTGCTAATCGTAAAACTTAAATACTATAGCCTAAATTCATTATGGTTGTGACCGTTACTAGGTGGTAATCCAAATTTAAACACATATTGAAACAATTACTATGTTTTTACCATAATTAATTTATTGTAATATGGTTTACATATATACAAAAATCACAACTTAAGTTTCGACCTGTTACAGTCATTATCAAGTGACTGTAACAGGTCGAAACTTAAGTCGTGATTTTTGTATATATGTAAACCATATTACAATAAATTAATTGTGGTAAAAACATAGTGTGTTTCAATATGTGTTTAAATACTATAGCCTTTTGGAGACTTTCATAACATGGTTCAAAAACTATCTTAGCAACCGAACCCAATATGTTGAAATTATTCAAGACAGTGAACATGCAAAATGTGTTCCTTATACATCAACTATCAAACCTATACAAATATGCTTACCACAGGGAGGAATATTATCTCCGCTATTATTTATAATTTATAGCAATGACCTGTACAGAAATTGTTCATTGACGCCCAATACATTACTCGGACAATATGCCGACGACACTGCAATTCTAATCGAAAGTGACAATTTTGAAACTACAAGAAAAAATTGTAATACCATTACAAAACAATTGGAGGAATGGAGCACTAAAAATAATTTGCTCTTAAATTCAAAAAAATCAGCTATGATAGAATTTTCAAAACAACACGGCAATGCTAATAAACACAATAGTAGCATGCTTGTAAGGGGTGCTAAAGGAACCATACCGGTAGTCGACGAACTTAGATACCTAGGCCTCGTTATTGATAAATATTTAACTTGAGAAAAACATATCCACCATGTTTAGAAAAAATTGAATATAGTACATTATGCACTCCTAAACCTAAAAAAGTTTGTTAATTTGTCGACACTGCTGACCTTCTATAATTCGAATATTAAAACGACCTAGAATATGGAAAAATTATATGGGGAAATTCGGTGCACTCTCGCAGGCTATTTATTATTAAAAAAAATCGTCAGGCTTATTTCGAATGTGCCCTAGGGAGAACACTGCAAGCCACAATTTCTTAAAAACAAAATAATGACAATTTGGTCTTTATATATATACAATATGGCATTGTTTATGTTTAATAATACGCTAGAATATAAAACTAATAATTATATTAATTATATAGAAACCCGAAACGCCTGCTCCCTCACTATACCTAAACACAAAACGACCC
>CAXAKX010000954.1:32630-125257 GCA_963969525.1 Ontholestes murinus
GTAGGGGTAACTGTAATAATGTCATGTCAAGGTAAATCAAACGGTATATATAGTATATAAATATATATATATATATATATATATATATATATATATATATATTATGTATTATAACTGCCCTAACACAGAAATATGTTAAATTTTGTTGGGCTAATAAATGTGATAGAGCCTCTTTATGTATTAAGAATTGTTTAGTGAAAGCCACCCATACTATCGTGTCCTGATTTTAATTTGCCATTTTCTATTCAGAAATAAGTAAATAAATTCTGAAGAAGGCTGATATAAAATATTCGACCACTGAAAGAGTGTCTAGCTGTTCTTTGGGCCTTCGAAAACTTTCGGCCTTATTTTATTTATTTATTTATTATTAATACAGGTAGTTTGATTCGGGTTCGAATATTACATAGTCAAACTTAATCTAATTTAAAACTAGTGCTTACAAACTAAATTTACATTGTTAAAAACATAAAGGTCATATATAAATGTAAATGGACATATAACTAACTTAAAATTATCTTATAACTTTTACATTTCTAATTCATCATACCACATCAACAAATTTTGAATCAAAAAACTCTTCAATTGAGTAATATAGGTTCCGTATAAAGTGTTCTTTTAAAGTTGTTTTTAATTTTTATTTTTTTATTTTTACAACGCTTTACATAATGTAGCAATTCATTATAAATTTTTATTCCCATATCGCTTAACCCTTTAGCGTATAGGGTCGTTTTGTGTTTAGGTATAGCGAAGGAGCAGGCGTTTCGGGTTTCTATATAATTAATATAATTATTAGTTTTATATTCTAGCGTATTATTAAACATAAACAATGCCATATTGTATATATATAAAGACCAAATTGTCATTATTTTGTTTTTAAGAAATTGTGGCTTGCAGTGTTCTCCCTAGGGCACATTCGAAATAAGCCTGACGAATTTTTTTAAATAATAAATAGCCTGCGAGAGTGCACCGAATTTCCCCATATAATTTTTCCATATTCTAGGTGCGTTTTAATATTCGAATTATAGAAAGTCAGCAGTGTCGAGAAATTAACAAACTTTTTTAGGTTTAGGAGTGCATAATGTACTATATTCAATTTTTTCTAAACATGGTGGATATGTTTTTCTCAAGTTAAATATTTATCAATAACGATTCCTAGGTATCTAAATTCGTCGACTGCCGGTATGGTTCCTTTAGCACCCCTTACAAGCATGCTACTATTGTGTTTATTAGCATTGCCGTGTTGTTTTGAAAATTCTATCACAGCTGATTTTTGAATTTAAGAGCAAATTATTTTTAGTGCTCCATTCCTCCAATTGTTTTGTAATGGTATTACTATTTTTTCTTGTAGTTTCAAAATTGTCACTTTCGATTAGAATTGCAGTGTCGTCGGCATATTGTCCGAGTAATGTATTGGGCGTCAATGAACAATTTCTGTACAGGTCATTGCTATAAATTATAAATAATAGCGGAGATAATATTCCTCCCTGTGGTAAGCATATTTGTACAGGTTTGATAGTTGATGTATAAGGAACACATTTTGCATGTTCAGTGTCTTGAATAATTTCAACATATTGGGTTCGGTTGCTAAGATAGTTTTTGAACCATGTTATCAAAGTCTCCGAAAGGCTATAGTATTTATGTTTTGCGATTAGCAGCTTGTGGTCCACCGTATCAAAAGCTTTTTTGTAGTCATAAAATATGCCGACAACCTTTTTTTTGCATCTAGATGTTGCAGCACATATTTTATTACTTCATATAATGCCGTTAACGTGCTTTTGCCCTGAATGAATCCGTGATGTGTGACGATTGATTGATTTATCGATTATTTTTGCAAATACCGATTGATTTGCTACACTCCTGTAATTTTCTGGTAATTGTTATCACCCTTTTTGTGTATGGGTATTATTTTAGATTGTTTAAATTGTTCAGGATACTGTCCGGTGTCAAATGATGTGTTGATTATATCTGTTAAAGGAAGTGCTACAAGTTCGGCAATATCCGCCACTATATAGCACGGGATGCCATCAGTTCCGGCACTTTTCTTATTACTGAATGATTTAATAATAGAAAGTGTTTCATGGTATTGAACTAAGACTATTTGTAAAGCAAATTTGAGGTTCTGAGTCTGATGAGTCATTATATTGATTATTACATATTTCCTGTATGGAGGAAATGAAATAATTATTTAAAAATTCAGTCACTTGTTTTGGATCTGAAATTACTGTTTTGTTCGTTTTAATAGAGATCGAACCAGACTGTGATGATTTTTTTGACGTGTGTACATGATTTTATTGGTGACCATGTATCTGTGGTAATATTATTTGATTTTTTAATAATGTTATCCTTGTAATTCTTTTTTGCTAGCTCTATCTCTTTATTATATAATTTCTTTAGGTCTTTATAGTTTTTTTTTACTGTTTCATTCCCTGTCATTTTGAGTAACCATTGTAATTTTTTTAGTTCATTTGATTTGTTAATTATATCAGTTGTTATCCATCGATCATCGCGTTTAATTTGTTTGTAAGCACTAGTTTTAAATTAGATTAAGTTGACTATGTAATATTCGAACCCGAATCAAACTACCTGTATTAAGAATAAATAAATAAATAAAATAAGGCTGAAAGTTTTCGAAGGCCCAAAGAACAGCTAGACACTCTTTCAGTGGTCGAATATTTTATATCAGCCTTTTTGAGAATTTATTTACTTATTTCTGAATATAAAATGGCAAATTAAAATCAGGACACGATAGTATGGGTGGCTTCACTAAACAATTCTTAATACATAAAGAGGCTCTATCACATTTATTAGCCCAACAAAATTTAACATTTTTCTGTGTTAGGGCAGTAATTGGAGGGAGATCAAGTATAGCTGATACTTTCTCCTGATCAACTAGAAATGTTTCTCTATAGTAGGGGTAACTGTAATAATGTCATGTCACGTGTAGTGAATGTACACGTATCATCTTTATATTTTTATACAATAAAATGACACAACTTACCATTTCACCATAATCTTCCTCAACAGCTACCGTTGAGACGTATTTCCAGCCCATCTTTTTAATGATGCTAACCATAGCCTGGGCTTAGAACACGAATCGTCAAAATACGGCCCAGATATTTTCATAATAATTTAAGTTATCTACAAGTTCACTATAATAATATTACACATCTACAACGCGTTTAATTAATACCTTAAGTATATAATTATAAAATAGGTTTTAAAAATCTAAAAAAGTATTACAAAAATTTATTGATCGAGTCAATTAAATATCTGTACGTTAACTAGTGCATTATACAGGGTATATTAGTGCAGAGGTTACAAAGTTCCATGGCTGTCTTACGCGATAAATGTCGCTGCATACATTAAAGCAGCAGATGGAGTTCCTTAACGATTGTTATCGTTTTCTTAGTTTTTAGCTTTATTAAGAAACACACATATTCCCTCCTCTTGTTTAAAGTATGATTTGTCGGTAATTAAACAATTTAAAAATTTTTAAAAATTATACCTTTACTTTATTAGAGAAAAAAGCAGGTAAAAAGCTGTGTCCAGACTGCACAGCTGGCTAGCACATGGCGCTTAAAATGTAAAAAAATAATGTAATAAATAATCTTGCCCCATCCAATCTTCGCTGAGCGGGTCGACTGGCGATTATGAATTATCATCAACCAGAACTGAGCGTGGACGTCGCAAATAGGCGAACACACCGTTTCTCTGAAAAATGCCTCCAGGCGGTTATAAAAACGGGTGCAGTTTATGATTTGTTTTGTATCATAAATTAGGAAATCTATTCAGATTGTAGTGAATAGAAATTTTGATTTATAACCGGCGAAGGGGCAGGTAGTAAAGGACTGCAAGGGGAAAAAAAGGTCGGTCGAAATTTCATATTTACTCTGTAATCTCTAAAACGCCGAAATCACGTTAGGCGCAAACTACAGACAAGTAATCATATATCAGTACATAAACAAACGTCATTAAAATAAAATTCCCGAATTAGTAAGACTAGGCGTTACCTAACCTTTGCGTTATCCGTACCTGCACTTTTCTTACCATTGGAAGAACGGTTAAACCGGAATATATTTTATCGAGTAATTAAATAATGGAAATTTCCAGATTATACACTTACAATTAACATCTGTTCCCGTTTTCTAAATAAGTCCCTTCAATGAATGACTTCATTCAGAAATTTTAATAACATTTTCATTAAGTTTTTTTTTTGTATATAAAAATCCATTTGTTATTTTCATGTAATTTTCATGTAATGTTGTAAATAAATTATTCTATTATGATTTGTTACTTTAATAACACTTTCATTAAGTTTTTTTTGTATATAAAAATCCATTTGTTATTTTCATGTAATTTTCATGTAATGTATAAATAAATTATTCTACTATGATTTGTTACTTTAATAACATTTTCTCTTTTCTAAATAAGTCCCGTAAGTGAATGTCTTAATTAAGTTTTTTTTTTGATATAAAATTATTTCATAACATTTCCCGTTTCCAAATAAAAAATAAACATTATTTTTCTGTAGATAAGCGAATTATAATTATATACTATCCGTCCTTAGAAAACGTTCGCCCAGAAAACTGACCGACTACCTGATTCGGCCGAAGGGTACAGCGCGTGCCAGGGAAGGAGCGCTGACATGTTTATTACCCATCGGCAATTATTATTTAACACAACCACAACTGCACACAAGAGAATGGGGCAATAGAATAGAGTCTAAGAAACGGGCAGCTCCAGCAAATAGCGCCCAACGTGGGGCTCAAAGGGTTTGAAGGGCATAAAGGGCCAAAGGGTTAAAAAAGCCGTAATCTTAAATTTTAAATTTTAAACGTAAACATATATAATTGTGTAAAATGGATTTCAATTTAGAAATTAATCCTGTGTGTCAAGAAGTTCTTAAATATCAGCTTAAAGTTAGAGGGGGTGTGTCAGTTGAAGTACAAGATAAAACATTAAAATGATTGATTAAATTAGAAAAGTCCAGTACATTATCCATTCTAGTTTGCTGATGAGTTTAATGCCATTAATAATAAAATTAAGAAAATTAAAATGATTGCAAGTTTCGCGGAATTAAAAGAATCAACAACAAAAAAAATTGTCTATCTGTTTAATAGAGTACCTACTAGTGCAAAAGATAAGAAATCCAATTTTCTTGTTCAGTTAGAATCAACTTTAAATAAGTCATAATATTAAATGTTTCTGCACTTAATTTGAATGAAGAAGGATCAGGTGTTTTTTCGTCTGATATTTCTGAAAACGAAGATAATTTAAATAAATCGATGATTATAAAATTAGAGAGAATTCGAGAGAACAGAAACATATGTCACTTAATGCAGGATTAGAGTGCATTAATGAGTTAAGATTGGCTAGGGGAGTTTCTTTGTCAAGTCTGTTTACTTCTGCAAATTGATCTTTTCACCTGAAATATTTAATCTTGTATCGGGATAATATAAGTTATTTTCATAATTAGGGTGACTTTGTTGAGGGCTTGCGTGAAGAGTTTCAGCGCCCTGATTATGACCAAAAACTATTTGAGGAAATAAAAGGATCGAAAGAATCTATTTGCATATATATGTCAGTAATGCAAAACCTTTTTAGTTGTTTGTCTACACCGTAATGCCTTTAATATTCAACTTAGAACAATTATTAAAACGAATTACCTGCTTATAAAATGCCACTTAGCTTAATAGAAATTACTTATATATCTCAATTATTAAACTTGGTAAGAAAATAGAGACTACTCAACCACCGGGAAGTTCAGCTGTCCTTGAACCAGGCTTAGCTTATACATATACTGAAAATATTCCGGGTTGTAGTTCGATTAATAAGGAGAGAAGCAATCAAAAAAACTTTTGGAATTGTAAGAATGCGGGCCTTTTAGCTAAAAAATTGTTAAAATCGTAGTAAACTTTATCGTTTTAAGTATGGAATGGAAGGCTTTAAAGTTCATAATTGTCCTAAATGTCAGGGAAACTTAAATGCAGGGCATTGAGTCGTGTGTCTGTTGTCTTAGAAAAATCAATTTTACTGTGTAAATTTCAGCATATTATAGAATATATCCTGTCAGATGAAAACTATGATCAACATCCTTATTTAGGTGCGAAAGTTTTTGGTTTGAAGTTATTAGATTCGGGTTTTTAGATTCTGGTGATAGTCATATTATTTCACGAGGTCTCGGTTGGCAAAAATTGAATAAATTAGGATTAAAATTATAATGAGCAAATGGTTATTTTAGGTAAACTTATTGAGGTGTATTTTACTAAAGAAGGGGATGATTTAATACAACGATATTATCCGATATCCCCACATTTGCAACATTTGATTGATAAGGAGTTAGATGTTGTGTTGGGAAGGCCATTATCAAAAAATCTCATTCGGCTTGGTCTTCACCTGTTATTTTAGTTTCTCAAAAAGAAGGTACTTACAAATTTTATTCACGTCCTTCCCTTTACACAAAATCCGCCTATTGGCAAATTCCGTTAGCAAAATTATTTTATATATTTTAGTTTTACAGTACCGACAAGAGGTCTATATCGCTTTAAATGGATCACCTTATTTGTTACATCAGTTGAGAGGAAATGCAGTATCACAGAGCGCGAATGTCTCGCGGTTATCTGGGCTGTGGAAAAGCTTCGTTCTCATTTAGAGGGGTCGGATTTTACGGTTCTTACCGACCATTATTTGTTAGTATGGTTAAGTAATTTAAAGGATCCACAAAGCAGGTTGGCTCGTCGGGCCCTTAGATTGCACTAGTATTCATTTCAAATAATACATCGCAATCCCCGATACTCTCTCTAGAAGTGTATCTGTAATTGACTTTGTAAAGCCTGGTACCATCAGATAAATGGGTAAATTCTATAGTGAAGTTTAATCGAAAAAACCTTTACTACATCCTCAATGGTGCGTTGAAAATTCTCAATTAAATGAATATGTTAGAGGTAACTTTTTGGTGGATAAGTTGATACAATCTAGTAGTAGTTGGCAATTAGTGATTCTAAAAACTATATAAATGAAATAATAATGTATTGTAATGATGTTCCAACAGCTTTATATACCGCCATCTATTAAACTTATCTTAGGTTGGCAGATAAGTAGTATTGACACAAGATGAAAAGTGTCCAAGACGTTAAAATGTGTGATGTTTGTCAGCGAAATAAACCCAAACAGGAAAAGCCTAAGGATTTGATGCAACAGCAATCAATAGTTGACAATCCATGGTAGATGCTCAGTGTTTTTTTAGTGGGTCCTTTGCCTAAAAGTTCACCTGGTCATCAATATATTCTAGCTGGAACAGATTATTATTATTCTCATTATTATCCCTAACATTTTAATTGGACTTTAAAAACTTGAAGAAGAAATATTTCTGGTGTATAGTGTACCAAAAAATATTTTAAACGATAAATGTAAACCGTTCATTGGTAGTTTATGTAAATCTCTCTGCAAAACTCGCAAGCCAATCCTGTGGAAACGGTTAACAGACTATTTAAAAAAGTGTTAAGATCGTACGTTGGTGAAAATCATCGTTTATAGAACAAACCATTGGCCAAAGTTGGTTGTGCAATACGTATAGCAACTCATGAAGTGACTGCTTTCATGCCATATTTTATTAATTTTGGACGTCAGCAAATTTAAGTTGGATCATCCATTATGTACGGTCCATCGCCACTTTTCTATGACTTTTTTGGCGTCTTCTTCGACAGCATGCTCCCAACGCTTTCTTGGCCTCCCAATTGGCTGTTTGCAACCCATCTTGCATTAGTGCGCTCTTCATGGTATGCTTGAGCATATTTAGTCTCCGTCCATGTATGTTAAAGATAAAAATTGGCTTCATCTTCGTGGTTTTAAGTTAGCAGATCCAGAATATTTCGTATCGAAACCAATTGATATGTTATTGGGTGCCTCAGTTATAATTGGATTGCCGATACTAGGGCCAATATGGACTCCAAGTGCGGTGAATACTATTTGGAGATATTTCTTAATTAGAAACATCAAATCAGATCAACGCATCGATAGGATGCTACGAAAGTTTTGGGAAGAACCACCTAGTCAATCTGAACTGAGTTTGGAAGATAAACTCTGTGAGAAGTGGTATGCTCCAACTACCAAACGGGATGCATCGGAAAAATACATTGTGGAATTGCCCTTTCACCCTTCGTCGTTCTTCAGCGTTAAGGAGGTTTTCATTGTTCCAGCGCCGTCTCACAAAACACCCAAATTTGATGCCGTTGTATAAAGACTTTATCGATGATTATTTGGAACAGGGTATATGGTTATTGCTGTGGATAAACCCATCCCTATCGGAATGAAGAGACTGGTTTTCAAAACCAGAGTATTTTGACTTACAGAGAATATTGTGGTGAAGCTCACCGGAGGAAGAACTTCAGGAGTACCAACTCACGACCGTGACTTATAGAGTAAAACCATCACCCTTTTGGCGCTAAGAACCTTACATCAATTAGCGGCTGATGAAGGCGCTAGATTTCCATTCGCATCGAATGTTTTGCTGGCTAGCACTTCTATGGATGACATCACTGCGTAGGTAGCGCCAGTCGAGGATGCTTTATTACTGCAAAAACAATTAATTGGATTATTATCTTTTAGAGGTTTCGAATTAAGGAAGTGGATACGGTATTTTAAGCCGTTCCATTAAAATATTGTGCCATTGATCGAGATATATTTCCATTCCAATATGATACCGATTTGTCCACTAAGAGTCTCGCTTTGGTGTGGTATCCTAGACAAGATGGGTTTTCCTATAGAGTTTATTTGGAAGACGGTATTATCACTAAAATGTCATATGATTTATATTAGTTCATATTAGTTCACCGATATTCTTTGGAAAATGTTTAATACAGCTTGGAATCGATTTAGATGATGAACCCCCTCCAGAGATATGTCAAAAGTGGAGCAAATGGTGCAAGGAAACTTCATTGCTGGCAGATATAACATTTTCTGGTTCGGGATGTGCAGATACATAGATTTACAGACAGCTCAGAAGCTGGAGTAGTAGTATATTTAAGGTTTGTTGAATCAGATCAAGAAGTTTTCACTAGACTACTGCTGACGGAATCCAAAGTGGCATCACTCAAGCGAGTGACACTACCAAGGTTGGATTTGTGTGGTTTGTTTCTAGTTTCGAAATTTATTCGTCATGTGATGGCATTGTTAGAAAAAAATGTTCAATTTCTAGAGTTTGGACAGATCCTATTTTTACGTTCATCGCCTAATAGCTGGACAACGTATGTGGCAAATCGAGTTAGCCAGATTCAAGAGCATATATCTCCACGTCAGATAAGATATGTGCCCTCGTTGTAAAATGCAACAGATTGCGCTTCGCGAGGTTTGCAACCATTGGAGTTATATGGCTCCGGAAGAAGAGCACTGGCTATCTGCCGTAAGCATCCAACAACAAATCACTGGTAATTTTGAAGTTCTATTCAAGATTCAATTGGTAGTAAAAGTTTTAGAATGGCATGTGTGGCGTCCAGTGTTGTTCTTTTCACAGCTGCGATGAATAGCAGCGTACGTTTTAAGATATTGTTTTAATTTACGCAATAAATTCGAGAAGCATGTTGGGTTGTTGTCGTCAGTCGAGTTGTGGGATGCAGTTAGATTCTGAATAAAATTAGTGCAAATAGTTGCGTTTCGAGAAGATATGCTGGAATTGTAAAATGGTCGTCAAGCTCAGAAAATTAAACCCTTTTTTGGAATTTGATCGCATTGCTCGTGTTATTAGATCTCATGTTTCTCTAAGACCTGAATATTTTTAAGCTTGTGACGTTAAAAACTCCTAATTGGTCGTTCTACCGCGGGATAATGTAAATCAATTTAATTACAAATTTTGTAAAATACATGCTTAATTTTTTCGTTAAATTGATATGATGTTTCATTCGGTTTCTGTTTTAGGTTAGGTGAATCCTGCTTTAAACAAATTTTGTCTCGTTAACAACTGAAATTTTCCAATAGTATATTTTTTATGTCATTCCAATTTTTGGAACAATAACTTCTTTTGCTATTCATTCTAACTTATTTAAAATACCGTTTAACAATAACGTATTTTGAAAATTGTTTAAATATTTAACATCGAAATAGTGATTAAACACTCATTCGGATGAACTTATAATATGAATCTGGGTATTTTATTTACGACAATTAATGATTTTATTATGTTTATCTCTTTATTTTATTGATCTGTTGATTATTTTTATGCCTAATTTCATCTACGAAAAGTTTGTTAAATCATTCTGTTAATTGTAATTCCAGGTCATGGTTATTAGAGCAGGATGATGTAAAGGGATCTGGGAATCTAACATTAACAAACGTTATCTCGATGTTGAGTCGCATTTCTAGAGGTTTCCGTGACGAATTTTTCTTGCGGCTTTCTTGTATATGGGCCTCGAGATTGCTCGATGCATTTTCCGGATACTTAAGTTTAGTATTTGCAGTCGAGAGTTGAAATTACACGCCCTTACTTTTGATTGAATCAATATCTTTTCAAACTGTACTATCTGCACAAGTGCGCCAATTCATCGGCAACGAATAAACTCTTTAAAAATAATACTTTTACTTTATTGGAACAATTATTAATTAATTACAAAATACGTGTGAATGGATCCACAAAGGGTTCAACTGGGAAGCTGTAAATCTGCATCGGCACGTTTTGGATAATTTAATCCGACATCAGCTTAAACGAGCGGATACCTAAGCATTTATAATTATTAAATGTAATTTAGAGGTGCTGACATAATTTGCGTGTCCTTTTTTTAATGATATTTTTTTAATGTCAGAAAAAAATCATTTCCATTTGTCAACAACGTTTATATTCAATTGCAGCAGGGTAAAATTGAAGAGGACACGCTTATCGCCAATATATTTCTTATGAAATATCCGGTCTAGCTTGCTTCCGCTTTAATGAGTCCAGTTTGCTATCGACTAAAGGCAAGTTGAATTGGAAAAATAGTGTCTGAAAAAAAAGTCGCTTTCCACTACAACATTGTATATAAAAAAGACGTTTGTAAGTTATATTTTATATTTATTTACATTGTATTAATTCTAATTTACACTACCATTAGACACAATATTAGAATTTAACTTATCTTGTATACAGTTTTTAACTTTATAATCTTCATTTGTAGTTATACTGAAGATGGCTTTAGAGCCGAAACTAGTCTAAAAGAATACTAAAGAAACTTAAAAACGAGAAGTACAAAACAAACACATGACTTTTTATTTAATAAAACCACTCGTTATAAAAATGGACACAACAAATCTATTTAAATATCACGAAAGTACGGCGTCACATGTCCTACTCTATAAGTCGTTAATAAGAAAACTATATAGAACGAATTCACTCATACAATTTGTAAAAACATGTATTGCAAAACAATTAATACCTAAATTTGCAAAAATAAAATTTCCACACAAATTCTCAGAAGAAAATAAAATAAAAATTAGAAAAGAACATATGAACAATCATCTATACATACACTACAGTACGAGGGATAATATTAACAAACAACTTCTAAACACATACTATATTCACTCCACACAATTACACCATTTCACATTATAAGACATCATACACGCTGCACATCAAATTGCCTCAATAGGAATCAAACACACCCAAATACAATAATCAAATAAAATTAACAACCTTCGACTACAGAAAATAAATAATAATAAACAATCCTCTCACCATTTTAGTGACCACAAATTCTATTCCAAGCTGACAAACCTAACTAAAACCATATTTACCGACGACGAAATGAAGATCCTCAATTACGAACACAAATACGCACCACCTCGTATCAAAAATCTACCAATTATAGCGCTCGAACTAGAAAATGCTATCTCAGGACATCCAGAAGAACAACTACTCCGTAACGATATAATACACCTACTGAAGAATACAGAGAGCAGACCAGCCCTAACGGATAATAACCTTTGACACTTCAACACACAGCTCAAACTTATCAAACACAAAATAAAAGTAAATAACTGAATCTTCTTACCCGCTGACAAAAAAGCAGGCTTTGTGGTAATTAATAAATATATACAAAAAACAGAAGAATTTCTAAAAGAAAACAGATTTACCTTAATCAAAGGTAATCCATTCAACAGCCTACATTAGAGAAATCAAATAACATGTGCAAGTTAATGCCAATAAAACCAACATACCTATAAGATTTATTGTTACATTCTACAACACCCCCGTAGAATTTCTTGCTGACATTATATTCACCAAGTATTTAAAATTCAAACCTAATCATACTATTAAAAACAAACAAGAACTAATCATTCACCTCAACAATACTATATTGCCAAATAATTACATTTTACTCTCATTTGATGTCACAAATTTATTTACCAACGTTCCAGTTAATGATACCCTAGAAATAATAGAAAAATACCTCACCGAAAACTTAGAAAATCCAACTGAAATTAAACACATCTACAATATCATATTCATATTCTTAAATCATATAGAAAATATCATACTTGGAAGCGATACGTAGATGATGTTTTGTGCTTGTGAGATGGTACTGACCATAACAGAATCAATAATTTCCTTGAATTCAATAACACTATTGACAACAATATTAAATTCACTATAGAAACTGAAATCAACAACCAATTAACATTTCTAGACATTAATATTATTAAAACTTAGAATAAACTTGAATTCTCTATACAACACAAACCTACACAAACAGACATCCTAATTCCTGCCAATTCCTACCTTCATCACAAGCACAGAATAGCTGCGTTTCGAAGTCATATTCATAGATTAAAATCTGTGCCAATGAGTACTGAAAACTATAATAAAGAACTTAACATCATCAAGCAATTGGCAATTAATAATGGGTATAAATCTCATCTTGTTGATAAACTGATTGCTAACAATGACAAAAAATATTATCTTCCAATAACATCAACCCTAATAATACTAAAAAAAGAAAGGCAGAAGAAAACAAACCCGAACCGGATAAAATGGAAGCGAAAGTAGATAGGATATTAAATAAATTAGAGATGATAGAATCAAGGTTGGAGAAGTATGATAAGAATATAAGTGATTGGAAAGATAAGTTGAGACAAAGAGAACAGAAATGGGAGGCTTTAATGAGCAGAATAGATAGGTTAGAAAGAGCAGAGATGATAAGAGAGAGAGAGAGAGAGAGTAAAAAGGAAGAACAACATAATTTTTAATGGATTGGACGAAGGGGAAGATGTGAAAAGAGATATTAACAAATTGGCGGAGGAATTAAAAATAACATTCCAGTATGAAGATGCTGCTAGGCTGGAAGCAAAGACAGAGGGGGTAAAACGGGCAATTCTGGTCAAATGCAAGGATTTTGAGGAGAAGACGAAAATTATGGCGAAAAAAGGTGTATTGAAAGCTTCAAAAAGTACAGTATATTTGGACGGTGATTTGTTGAAGGAAGAGAGGGAAATCCAAATCAAGATAAAAGCAAGGGCTAGAGAGGAAATAATAAGCGGGAAAAAGGTACACGTATTCTATCAAAAAATGCCATCAGGAAACGAATGGCGGGTGTAGGATAAAGGATCGGGCTCGCTAATAAAGGACGTTGAAGGACCGAAAATGCATGGAAGTATTTGAGGAGAGGGAACATATGGGGGGGGAGACTATATGTGTATGCTGTATCATTTTGGAATATTGCAGGTCTGAAGAAAAAGCTGGAGGACAATACGTGGAATAAAGAGTTAGAAAGTTGGGTGAGGGACAAAGATTTCGCGGGAATTACATAGTCGTGGATAGAGTTAGAGGATTGGGAGACATTAAAGCAGAAAATATCAATTACGTTTATATGGAAGTGCGTGGGGGCGAGAAGGGAAACGGCGAGAGGTAGGGCAAATTAGGGAATTATCACAGTGCTTAGAAGAGGATTGGAAGAAGGAGAAGAGTCAAAGGAAAGGAAGATACAAGAAGAAGTAGTATGTAGAACACTTTGCGATGGATCAAGGAAATGGAGCATAGTGACTGTTTATAACCAGCTAGCAGGAAAGGAGATTAGGGACTATATAACATGGCTAAAACAGGAGGCGGAAGAGCCAGGGAATATAATTGTGGGTGGGAATTGGAAAGTCAGAATAGGAACTATGCAGACTAAGTATATAAACGAAGAAGGAAATTTAGTAGAAGCAAAAAAGTCAAAGGACTCGATAATAACAAAGGAGGGAAAGGAATGGATAGAATGGGCAGACAAGGAGGGCCTGGAAATACTAAATGGATATACGGCAGGGGATTGGGAAAGGGAGGTGACCTATAGCGGGCCACGAGGGAAATTGGTAATTGATTATATCCTGGTTGGGGAAGAGATAAGGGATGAAGTAACGCACTTTGCTGTTGAGGACTGGAGCGGGTCCGATCATTTTCCAGTAACGGTTAAACTTGGGAACAGGGAAAAGGAGGGGCAAGTAATAAAGAAGGAAGTATGGTACTGCTCAAGATTGGCAAGAATGAACTACAAAAAGAGAATTGAAGATGTATGTCTCGAAGATATAAAATCTGTGGAACAACTGAGAGCAGGAGTAAAGTTAGCAATGGCGAGGCAGAAGAGGGGGAACGGGGTACCAACGAAGAGGGGCTGGTTTGATGCGAGGAATTCGTTGAGGAAGGCCACTAAAAAATGGAGAAGAGGACTAGGGACAGAGAAAAAAATGAAGGAAGCAAGGTACCACTGTGAGAGTGTGTGCAAAAGCAGAAAAGAAAAACCGATGAAAGAAGAAATTAATTCAGTATCCGAAATTGTATGTGAGAAACAGCTATCCTTACATACGTAAAGGAAAACAACCCTAACAGAACAATAAGGGGAGAGGATATAAGTATGGCACAGTGGAAAGGATATTTCGAAAATCTGTTAAGAGTAGGATACGTGGAGGCAGAGGAGAGTTACGATAGAAGGTTATTCGATGGAGCAGGAGACTTTAGGGATGAGAAGTTAAAAAGAGCTCTCAGAGGGATAAAGGAAAGGAAAGCGGCGGGCCTAGAAGGAATCCAGGAAGAGGCTTGAAAATGGATGGTGTAGTGTAGGAGGAAAACGGGATAATAGGGGCATTTTAAATAAGATATGGAGGGGGGAAGAGCAATTTACGGAGCAATGGAGATAGGGAATTATTATACCAGTACATAAGGCAGGGGATAAAATGTGCCCAACAAATTATAGGGGTATAACTCTGAAGGCCACATTGTATAAATATTTGATGGTTGAGGCGTTTACTTCGTGGTACATCTTGAATGATTTGTAAATGAGACACAATAACTTTGTTTTACCACAATATTTTTTTTTATTTAAGGTAAATATCTCACAATATGATTTCGATGTAGTTGCAATATCGGAAACATGGCTGACGGATGTAAATGAGAGTGTATCACTTAATATAGATGGTTATGATTTGGTGAGAAATGATAGGCAAGGACACGGGACGGTGTGCCTATTTATATTACAATGGCAATGCAATTCACGGTTCTTCATATATAATCACTTCCGGGCATCGAACACTTATGGATTAGAGTAGCATTAAATAGGAAGTTAATCGTAATAGGTTACGTGGTACACGTAAGGTGAAGTAAGGGAATTATTGGTTAAATTTGGATATACTTTCTTACTATTAAGCCTTAATAATGATTATTTTATGTGTTTAGGCGATTTCAATATAAATTTACTGAGTTTGACGTCAACGAGCAAAACATTTACAGCAGTATTAGATTCATTGTGTCTCAAATAAATCATAGATGGGCCCACATGTATTACTAACACATCTGAGCCACTAATATATTTTATTATTACGAGTGAAGCAACCGAAAAATTAGGTACACTGTACCGTACGTAGCATTGCAAGTTTTATAGATGGTATTAGTTGGGTCCTTTGGTTTCCTGAAAAATATTTTGATTCTATTACTACTTTTAAATATTAGGGCGATTTTGTGTCTATAAAAATAATTCTTAATTTTATCGGAAATGTTATTGTATTGTGTTATTGTTCGATAATTTTTGGTTGTGTCTTCTGTATCTGGTTGATATTGAGGTTGTATAATTTCTAGGTTTCGTTTATGTTTCTTTTTTGTTATAATTTTATCTACGATTTCTGGGTTGTAGTTGTTATTAACAGCTATCTGTTTTATTACGTTAATCTCTTTAATAAAATTTTCTTCATTAAGTGGTGTAGTTAAAGCCCTATTGACTAGTAAATGGAATGCTGCAAAATGATTTAAGTGATGATGTGTTGAGTTAGCGGGGATAATGATATCTGTCTAAGTTTTCTGTTAATCGATTTTGTTTTTTTATAATAGTTAGATAAAGAAAATTTATTTAGTCGTCTTTTTCTGTTTCTGAAGTAGAAATTCTTGAATTTTTTTATACATAATCTTTAATCTTTATTACATAAACAAATAAGCACAAAACTATTAACCATATAGCAGAAGAATAACCAGGTCATGAAAAACATTAAACGTAAAATTAAGAATGACCTAATTTTAATTACAGCTGATAAAAAGCTGGTTTTGTGATTATGTATAAAGATGAATATATCAACAGAAGAATTTCTATTCTAAAATCAATATAAACTTAGAAAAACTAACCCTATGAATAAATTTATTAACAAAACAAAAAACATCATCAAACTCACAAAACCAACGTTAAGCTAGTTTACTAACAGGTACCAACTAATACCCATGAACCCGTCATCACCTAAATTATATGCATAACCCATATTACACAAAAAACGTATACTTTACTACACATTCTATAACACTACTGTACAGTGCATTGAACAAATAATAGCTCACATATTTAAAGTACATTTAGAATTTAAACAACATACTATCACAAACCGACAAGAATTAAAATTTCGTGTTATACAAACAAAGTTATTAGTGTGTTTCATTTCTATTCAAGTAGAAGTCTTCAACATCAACAACACGACAAGAATTTATTGAACAATTGCAAGCACTAGAGTTACCCAGCATCTACACCCCAATCTATTTTAATATTCGAGACTTATTTACTAATATACTGTAATGATCCAAGGGGGGGCATACCTAAATTATTTTTTTGAATTATATAAACGACCAGAAAATGATCTAAATTAGAATAAAATAGGTACAACGGATTATAATAAACAAAATTCCATTATTCGCGTAAAGGAAAAAAATTATATAAATATGTAGACTAGACACGCGGAATTGGGGCGCCGGTGATCGGCAGAAATGAAGATAAGGGGTAAGTTTCGGGTGAAACAAACCAGACTCCGCGCGTTAATAGGGGGTGGAAGGTCGCGAGACACTTCGAGAGGGACACGTGCACACTTGAGGTGCAGGTGTAGGAACCGATAACATAAACACTTAATTTTTAATATTAGCGAGGTGACGAAAACAAGGAATGTGAAATCGTGGGAAGGGTGTGCAAGAAAGGCGTATAAAAGGGTTGGGAGGATTACGAACGGGGTCAATCTACGATCACAATTCCGATCGTAGATACTGACAATAATAATCCACCACTGACATTGTTGCATCAAATTACATCGGTACCGATGTTCGACAACTTATTATTCCCTAAACTGACTTAAACAAATTTTCCATCAATTAAAAAGTACTTCTCGACTGACGTCACTCACATCAAATTATTTCGACAAATTATCCTGATATACACTTCATCTAATAAAATGTAGAACGTTCGTGGCAATCCGGACCTTTTTAAGGCACACGGCCCGTAGCGAATGGACACATTGTTGTAAATTTCATCGATTCCGATGATTGACGAATTAATACTTCATACACCAAAATAAATAAACTTCATCTAATAGAATGTAGAACGTTCGTGGCAATCCGGACCTTTTTAAGGCACACGGCCCGTAGCGAATGGACACATTGTTGTAAACTTCATCGATTCCGATGATTGACGAATGAATACTTCATACACCAAAATAAAAAAAACTTCATCTAATAAAATGTAGAACGTTCGTGGCAATCCGGACCTTTTTAAGGCACACGGCCCGTAGCGAATGGACACATTGTTGTAAACTTCATCGATTCCGATGATTGACGAATTAATACTTCATACACCAAAATAAATAAACTTCATCTAATAAAATGTAGAACGTTCGTGGCAATCCGGACCTTTTTAAGGCACACGGCCCGTAGCGAATGGACACATTGTTGTAAACTTCATCGATTCCGATGATTGACGAATTAATACTTCATACACCAAAATAAATAAACTTCATCTAATAAAATGTAGAACGTTCGTGGCAATCCGGACCTTTTTAAGGCACACGGCCCGTAGCGAATGGACACATTGTTGTAAACTTCATCTATTCCGATGATTGACGAATTAATACTTCATACACCAAAATAAACAAACTTCATCTAATAAAATGTAGAACGTTCGTGGCAATCCGGACCTTTTTAAGGCACACGGCCCGTAGCGAATGGACACATTGTTGTAAACTTCATTGATTCCGATGATTGACGAATTAATACTTCATACACCAAAATAAAAAAAACTTCATCTAATAAAATGTAGAACGTTCGTGGCAATCCGGACCTTTTTAAGGCACACGGCCCGTAGCGAATGGACACATTGTTGTAAACTTCATCGATTCCGATGATTGACGAATTAATACTTCATACACCAAAATAAATAAACTTCATCTAATAAAATGTAGAATGTTCGTGGCAATCCGGACCTTTTTAAGGCACACGGCCCGTAGCGAATGGACACATTGTTGTAAACTTCATCGATTCCGATGATTGACGAATTAATACTTCATACACCAAAATAAATAAACTTCATCTAATAAAATGTAGAACGTTCGTGGCAATCCGGACCTTTTTAAGGCACACGGCCCGTAGCGAATGGACACATTGTTGTAAACTTCATCGATTCCGATGATTGACGAATTAATACTTCATACACCAAAATAAATAAACTTCATCTAATAAAATGTAGAACGTTCGTGGCAATCCGGACCTTTTTAAGGCACACGGCCCGTAGCGAATGGACACATTGTTGTAAATTTCATCGATTCCGATGATTGACGAATTAATACTTCATACACCAAAATAAATAAACTTCATCTAATAGAATGTAGAACGTTCGTGGCAATCCGGACCTTTTTAAGGCACACGGCCCGTAGCGAATGGACACATTGTTGTAAACTTCATCGATTCCGATGATTGACGAATGAATACTTCATACACCAAAATAAAAAAAACTTCATCTAATAAAATGTAGAACGTTCGTGGCAATCCGGACCTTTTTAAGGCACACGGCCCGTAGCGAATGGACACATTGTTGTAAACTTCATCGATTCCGATGATTGACGAATTAATACTTCATACACCAAAATAAATAAACTTCATCTAATAAAATGTAGAACGTTCGTGGCAATCCGGACCTTTTTAAGGCACACGGCCCGTAGCGAATGGACACATTGTTGTAAACTTCATCGATTCCGATGATTGACAAATTAATACTTCATACACCAAAATAAATAAACTTCATCTAATAAAATGTAGAACGTTCGTGGCAATCCGGACCTTTTTAAGGCACACGGCCCGTAGCGAATGGACACATTGTTGTAAATTTAATCGATTCCGATGATTGACGAATTAATACTTGATACACCAAAATAAATAAATTTCATCTAATAAAATGTAGAACGTTCGCGGCAATCCGGACCTTGAAGGTTTCCGGCCGGACCTTAAAGGCACACGGCCCGTAGAGAATGGACACATTGTAGTAATCAATTTCATCGATTCCGATGTTGGACGAATAAATTTCACACACAGATAAATAAATCTCATCTAATAGAATGTAGAACATTTGCGGCAATCCGGACCTTTTTAAGGAACACGGCCCGTAGCGGATGGACACATTATAAGTGACAAATAAAGGGAAGTGTATTCTTAACTAATCACCGACGAACGAAACGAATCATTTTTTTTGTTTTTTTTTGAGTATTAACAAATGCAAAACTATTATAAAATAATTCAACTTTTTCTGGTCACGGCATTACAATAAGCAATCAAAAGAAAATTAATTTGTAACTTGTATGCAAGATTTCATTTGATTTTGCATTAATCTTGAATAAACTGACCATTCGTTAAACTCATTCCTTTGTTTTATTGTGTGTTTTCAATCACTACCTTTCCTAAGATCCCTACTACTCTCTAAACAAAACCAAAGTAAATCGTGATAATTAAACTGTCCTAGATAATTCAATAATCACTTCAATAAGAAAGAATAATGCATAGTAATGATGATCCATATTAACATTCGTAACGAACCTGTTAAATAATTAAGGGTTACTACAATACACAACACAACACAACGTATAAATAAAATATGAATTTCAAATTCATATAAGACCGGGGTACGAACCATTACAATACCAATAAATGAAACTAACGCCATAATTATAAATATAATTAACTAAAAAATGGATAATAGCGATGACAGAAAAAATATACTCAAAGATAACACCGTAATAACTTACATCGGTAATCATTTTTTAATATATTTAGATGGTTTCCTAAAAATCTACCAAGCGTTAACTTATCAAAGACTTATTTCGTACCATTAATTTCCATGAAATTAAATGTCTAGGAATAAGTATAGATAATAAACTAAAATGGAAACTACATATAAATTATAGAAACAAGAAACTTTGACAGCTCTTAACTACTTATAATCTTATATCATGCCCTAGGAGAAACTCACATAAACTATGGCATACAAGCATGAGGTGGTGTAGGTAAAACCATCTTGAACAAATTAATTATGACAGAAAAAAGAATTTAAAAATGTATATAAATGGACATATTTTTGTACCTTCCTGATATATTATATAAAGAATATAAAGTAATCGATACCTGGCAGCTATATTTCTTGCAATGTACTATATAGCAATTCAAACACAAACATACGCTAAGGATAAATGATCATATCTATGACACGAGAAACAAAGAACGTTTTTATGCAACACCGCAAGTATATAAATCTATAGGGCTTCACTGGTCTATCAGATCAAAACAAAAAAACAATGAATATGAGTATAAGCTATTTTAGACACAAAACAAAAGAACATATAATAATTTAAAAATACAAAAACATTTCGTGAATCTACAACAATGAGTCTTACTAAGACTACAAAACAAATTAATTTTGAAACAACTACTTCTCTGGCTAATACCTCGACAGACATTGAACAATAATAAACTAATAAGTGATAAAATATACTTTAGATTGGCAACATGGCATTCATATATCAATGTTACTACATGACAAACAGTAGACTAAGTAGACACTCAAATAATCAAAGAACGTAAGAAAAATAAATCCGAATAATGGTTGGTCAGTAGATAAAAACAGAGTTTATGATTGTATTAACCAGAAAAGTAGTTTTTTCAATAAGTGATTTGTGTTGTGTTTTGTAAATTTACGAAATGTTTTCGTAATTTTAAATTATCAACAATTGTATTATTTGGATACATATCTGGTGTTCTTAGTGTGACAAAACAATTACACATTATAAATGTCACCCTGACATATTTTAATAAAAAAGTCTCGAGAATTGGACTTAAATATGTCAGAAGTGGCTAAAATATTACCGCAGTGGCCACCAGCACCCGATGATGATTACCACTAGCAGCCAGATATAATGGGCCGAGTGGAAGAACATGAAAACTCCGCCTTCAAGGTCTATGCTCAAAATTTTTAAGTGATTTAGTGTATTTATGTATGTTTTTATGTATTTTTAAATAAATTTTGTAAAGCAAATTATCTAAACTAAACTACACATTCACATAGTGGCATTAAATTGTCCTATTTGTGAAGTAAAAAGACAAAAATCGTGCCCAAACCATTTCAGTTGGATTGACATAGTAAATCGTGGTTTGGTCACACCTTAATAGAACGCATTTCTCCTCATAATCAGCTGCCGCCGGTATTTGTTACTCCTCTGTATGTGTGTATATACAAAATGAGTTTACTCCAAACAATTTAAAAAGGGCTTCCCTTAATAGGTTGACTGCGTTATTAAAATCTAAATACTACGCTGGTGTGCGTTACCGGTCCTCGAGGACCTCAAGTACATTCCTTGTTGTCCACGATAGTCTTTGTAGTAGATTGTTACTTGTGACACTAAATTGCTGGTATCTTTACTGGTGTGAGTCTGGCGCAAATCGTTATAGCAACCTTGGCGTTGTATTCGCTTCTTCTTTCCAGGTCCTGTCAGCTTAATGAAAGTATGGGCTATTCTTTTAGAAGTTGCTTCTTCACGTGGATCATTTGTTTTTATCACTATTTCTTGAACTAGTCGCTTTCGAAATTCTGTAATGGATAATTTAGAGGGGCTAACTCTGTTGTAAATTATCCAAGCATTTACAACGCTTACTCCGAATAAAGTTTCAAATGCTAGTTTACGATACTACTTTAGGCTTCTGCATAAAACAGAATGGTATGATGCCATCTGGTCGCTAAGATCAACACCTTTCTTTGCCTTGCTGTAATCAATAATTGCTTCAATATATTTACGTTTATCTGTAGGAATGCATGTATCAGTGTGGGTTGGATCTTTCCATCCACCTGATGATTCGTAGAGAGCCAATTTTTGTGCCTTTTTCATCCTATTCGGAAAGGTTTTAGGTATTCCTTTTCGGCTTGATCTTTGTGTGCCACAGTAAATAACTTTTCGGCCGAATAATGATTTGGCTAAATCTAAACCAGAATAGAAATTGTCAGCATATAAATAGTGTCCATCCTTGTGGCCAATGCAACCCAAAAGACCATGGACTATTTGTTCATGTTTCCCTGAATATTTAATTGTATTACATGTATATCCATCGATTGTACAGAGTTTATATAAATTAATCCCATAAGGATTAATTTTACTTGAAATGTACTGTTTGAAAAATAATCTACCTTTAAGCACTATACTCTCATCAATAACGTGAATTCTTTCTGGTGTGAGCACTTCTTTAAATTATTTATTTGTATCATCCAATAACCTTAGATGAATCCTGTACAGAGACATATTTTGACTCATATAAAGTCGTAACTAAAATTCGTAACTAGCTGCGTATTTTGTACAGCCGATCATTCAAAGATAGAAGGTTATTCAGACCCATAACCAATACAATTAAAAAGAAACGTTGTATTTCGTTTTCATCGCAATCAACCCACCTATTTAGACGAGATTTTGCAAGATTTTCGCTAATGCAGGCGTCTATAGGGTTTTTAATTAAATTTACATCAAAATTCAAAATGGGCGATTCCTGGCGACGATAAATATTATCTTCTAAGTCAACATCAATCCTAAGATCAAACAATTCGTGATCTCTGTCATCATTGGAATAATTATCACCACCGTTAGAGTCTCATGACCCGAGCACATAACTTTTATCAACTATCGAGTCATCCGAATCGAAATCTTATTCGGAATGTTCATCATTACTTAATGTTTGCATTGGCGATTCTATAGAAAGAAGCATATCATAACGAAATTAGAGATGTCGGAAACTGTAAGTTTTCATATTTGCGACCACGCACCACAGCGATGCCTAACACCGGTCGCGGGGTACTGGTAACGCAGTCAACGTGTTAAGGAAACCAAAAATGGCAAATTTAAAAATTGGGGAAGCTCACATTTTTCGGTATTAAAAAAAGATTCTACGCAACATGAGAGGGAATCATCACAAACTTGAACGAAGTTACAATATTGTTACCAACACGATACGATAGTTACGGAACCAATCGAGAATTTTAATTTAGAGTGAACTTCAAGTCATCTCTACTTAAATATTAATTAGTTGTCTAAAGGGCATGCAACCCCAGACTGAGAAATTAATTATATTTAATCATAATTTTCTAGCCAAAATAAACGCAATATCACATCCAAATTCTATATAACAATAAACTAATCCACCGGACAAAAACGGGAACTGGAAACTCAACTCGTTATGTTGCAATTAGAAAAAAGAAATCATATAAGAACTGCAGAAGGGAGTTATATCAATGGAAACTGGATTGAAGTATGTTTAATTATTGTGATTGTATTAATATTGTTACAATTTTTGTGTTATATTTTTAGGTAGAAACGTATACGTACAGTATTGATACCAAATACATCTGACAAAGATCTTCGGAATTTTCTTTTCGAACACATCAAATCGATTTGTAGTAAAAATATTAATTCAATTTTGAAAACAATACTCTTTATAGAAGTGAATATCTATCTGTGTTGCAAATTTATTATAAAATATTTGAATACAAGCAATTAATCATTTTTTAAATCAATATTTTTCGATTCAAATTCAAAGCAGGTAAGCAATGTTCTTTGTTAAGTGATTATTTACCTAACGAATGCATACTATTATTGCTAGATGGAGAACTTCCAAGAAGCGAGAAGTGGCTGGGCCTTATACGAGATATTTGCTTTTCTTGTTTTCATCAACAAGTACACTCCGACAGAGGGATGGTAACTATAAGAAAACATAAATAATCGTGCTAACAAAATCCGGGAAAATATAAATCGAAATTTTGAGAATGAGAATGAGAACACCTGAAGTCATGAATAATAAATCGATTTATATAGGCATGAAAATTCTGAAAACATTAAAAGTTTTAATGAATAATTTTCATTATAATATTTTATTTAATAATCCGTTTATACGGCTAATTTTAACACTATTAGGTCAGATACAATCTGTAATCAATGAATATTTAATAAAGTATGTTCGAAAGCAAACGGAGATAAAAGATTGATTGCGTCTGATACAATAAGCACATTTCAGCGTATATAGATTTGTTTGTTAATATTTACTTTTACTCCTAATAACCTTCTAGACGTATATATCTGTCATACCTTTACTTTGTATTTAAGCATGCGTTGAACGCTTCTAGATTTTAAAGATTTAGGTACTCGTACCTATTTCGCGTACATTTTTTATATATAATAAATAAATGTGTTTAATTAATTCTGTGTTTATTGTGAGTATGCGTACTTACCTTTTTTTCTCGTTTTTAGGAAGCTAACATATAAAAATAAAAGACCCATTCATTATTTACACATTCTTACAAAAAAATGCATTATTTAATCTAGAAATATTATTTCCTTTACAATTATTAAAAGTTTTATTAATCTAAAGGAATTACTATCTAAATCTAAATCTATTACATCTCTATAAAAGTTTCTTAATCATGATGATTGTTGCGATCGTTACTACGTGGTAATATATAAAATAGGTATTGAATAAAACATAGTAAATATTTTAATAAAATATTCTCAAACTATATTTTTTTATTTCCTTTTGCATAAAGCATCATTTGTTTTTAATAGTCGTAGAGAGGATTTAGGCGGTTTAATGTGATACATCCAGGTTTGATAGTCATCGACATATACAAATACTATTTTTTTAGAGAAAATTCAGGTAAGTGTAATACTTTCTGGAAGTTATTTTTTTTTCGAAAAATTCAGGTGTTGTTCGACCGCCTTCACACGATCGGTTCGCTGCAACTTGGATCCAATTTGCACCCATTTCTGTATCATAAATAAATGTAATAAATGAGTAATTGAACATTACATATTCTTTCCGATCAAATATTCATGCGAAGAAAAGATATATTTTTTGAATACTATTAATTACATATTCTTCCTCTTTATATCTATGGCTAATGTATTTAACCTGTTAACTGTGTCGCTAATTGGGCAAAAACTAACATCTCACAATCATACACACTCAAAAAATATACTATATTAACCAGTTAACTGTGTCGCTCTATTTTGAAAGTGCGAATTTCTGTGAGTCATGAAAATCACTCGATGACGCATATCTACGTCAAATACAGTTAATGAACAATAACCGATTATGAAGTGTATTCTTCAACTTTATCACAAATATTGAGGCAATGGGATCGTGTGTTGTCATTAGAAGGTTCATCCGTTTTCAATTCAATTTTCAAGACAACTGTTGAAGATTTTAATCTTTCATGTTGTTTTCAGACGTAAAACACGTACAGCATTTTATGTTTGAATGCATTAAAATCTAAATATTGATATACACAATTATCAATGTGGTTCAATCCATAATAACTATCTCGAAATCTTGTATACATCTGATAAGGCAAGTAAACGATCTCCTTTTATGATATCTAGATTAATGTTATCGTAAAGGTTAATGGAATTTCGTAGTGTTTTTCAGATTGTTTTTGTTTTCGGTCGCCACGATTTTCAATGATAACGTACCGAGGCCTTTGTAGATTCGTTGAAATTTTAACGCTTTATGTATCTTAGACAAGGAAATTTGTGAATTTGATTAGTTCAAAACTATATGTTCGAAATGCTGGAAAGAAAATTATTGTATTTTAGTAACCGATAAAAATTCTCCTGCCGAAAGGGAGCTATCTGATAGGACTGATGAGTATATAATATTATAATAATATTTACATTAGTAACAAAACAGGTGTGCGACTATGTTGGTTCTAATTGCAAATAAAAGATTCTTATTTTAGAATAACAGTTATCTGTTAGAACAGCTACCTAATTTGTATAAAGCGAATACCGTGTCTAAAAGCTGTTATCAGTTTAATTCTGAACTAAATATGGCTGATAATAAAATGATTTTAAAACTTGCTCTTCCACTAGTTTAATTATATTGTTTGTTGTGGTCCATCCTATAGGAAATGCTTCCGCCCATCTTATAAACAGGTCGGTTATTACAACAACGGATCGTTTCTTCGTCGATGAAAGCGGAAATGGGCCAATCGAGTCTACCGCCTTCTGTGTCTAAAGAAGCAATTGGAATACAAGCTTTTATTGCGGCCAATTTCTGGCTTTTCCACGTTTGGTTTTGATGCAGGTTAAGGAAGTTGCTGTGTAGTTCTTCACATCGTTCACCAGGGACGGCCAGAAGTAATGTGGTCGGATAATACGCAGCGTTTAATCACGGCTGGGGTGGATGGCCTCGTCGTACAAGGATGGGCTGTAGTGGGTATGAATAAAGTCCTATTTCGGTGGTATAGAATTTCCTCCATAAACTCATAAATATTGTACGTTTTTCTGTGTTCGGCATGGGTCGGATCCTTTAGAATTTTAATTATTTTTTGTGTTTCTTCATCTGTTCCTTGAACATCCCTCACTGCGTGGATGGTTAGGACTTCCAGAAGATTCAGATGTGGAGGCAAGATTTATTCTAGTTCTGGAAGGGAACCGACGGACTTCTTTGCAGGTTTTCTACTCAAGAAATCCCGTAGTTGGTTGTCATTTTTGGCGTAAACCATTTTAAAGTAAAAACTTTATAGTAATAGGGCCCATTGGGTAAGCTTTGACTTTTAATCTTTGAATATTGATATCCTGCTATTTGTCACTACCCGAAAGAGCTGTCCCTGTAACAGAGGACGATATCTTTGGAGTGCCTATACTAAGGCTTCTCGTCATAATCATCCGGTTGAAACAGTACAGCTGAAATGCCAATCTGCGAATCAGTAGTCTGTACTGTTAGAGAATGATGGAGTTGAAGAAGCCGCTGAATCAATATTTCCAGTGTTTTCATTGTTGTGGTCGCCGCAACATTCTGCTGTCAATTTATTAAGTGGAGCTACGATCCTAGCAAATCGTTTTGCCTAGCCGTCGTTGTATTAAATTGATCTAGGTGCTTTTGTACTGGGCGAGTTCTATCAACGTCAACCATGTGACCCAGATATTCCACGGAATGAGCATTTATCTACGCCTATTCATAGGTCGAACTGGTCTAAGCGTTTTAATACTAAGGCTAAATGTCGCATGTGTTCTCCTGGTGTCCTGGACAATACGATTATATCGTCCAGATATAATATTGTAAAGTCATGTACTATGCCTGAAAGCACTTCCTGCGACACTAGACGTTGGAACGTAGAAGGGCGTTTTTCAGCATGAATGCCATTACTCCCTAAGCGCTTCTTGTATCACCGGCATTGCAGTTTGTTCTGATCAAAACTTCATTGATTTTTCGGTATTCAATGTAGAAGCGACTATCTCCGTTACGTTTCCGTACCAAAACGATGGGCGATGCGTATGGATTTTTGGATGGCTCCATAATGCTTTGGAAAACTAGTTCGTCTACCTGGGGATCGATTCCTTGTTTACTGGTGAGGTTTATGCGGTATGGCCGAGTTCTCGCCGATTTCGTTGTCGTAAGATCAATATTATGTTCAGTGTTTCTGGGGCTCTCCCTAAGTAACTACCCGGGTTAGCTAAGCAGAAACATGTCATTTCATTCACTTATCTATCTATTTTCTTTTTTGTGCGCCGGATGAGGAGAGCTCCGGAAATTCCCGGAAAATAACCACCTGAGTTATGATGCAGTCAAAATATTGCTGAATGATCAAGTTGACGACGCCGATGACAAGGAAAATAATGTATGTTTAAAAAGCTATTAGAAAAAATCAAATGCATTTAGTACAACCAGATTTTTTCAAAAGAAACTTTCTGCTTTCATACCTGAGATACCCTGTCATGAAATTAGATAATTATGTAATAAATTGAAACAGACACCAAAAAGCCTAGATACTCCTGCAGATGAACCGGATACGGGACTAATTTATACATATTTGGAACAATTTGCACTTTATCCACGACAATATATTAAAGAACTAATCAGAACCGGTGATAATAAAGTTCTTTTTTGACACGGTTTTCGGTGTAACTTTAAATCCGGAATATTATCGTATCCGATATAAATCCAAATTAAAATGATTTAATTATTAAAAATGTCTATTATAAAGCATATACGAGTTACTGTTTAGAAAGGATTTTATTTATTTTGCGTATTTAATCATTTTTATGGAATGTGTATTTTGTTTATTTTTCTTCTTGTTTTGTTTTTGTTGTAGTATTTTCTCAATTTTTTTCTATTTTGAGTATTTTTTTTAATTCCTCCCTTGTATGCCTCTTTTTGTACTTTTTTTTCTATTAAGCTGTTCCAGTCCTTTCCTTAAGCAGATGTGCTTAAACCACCTCATCTGTGCCTCGTTAATTTTTTCTTTAATTTATGTTATTAATAGGTTTTGTCTCTATGCCTGGCACCTTACCTTGCTTCATTTAAATTCACTGTAAGGTGTTGTAAAACACAAACTTTCAAAGAGTAAGCTTTTTTTCGCAACAATTGTTTCGCCACACTGTGGCTTCTTCAGGCGAAAAATAAAAGCATACTCTTTGAAAGTTTGTGTTTTAGTTACACCTTACAGTGAAAGTAAAATTAAGTTTCAACAATTAAAAGCCAATACAATCAAATTATTGCTTCTTTTGGTTTTATTTTCTCTTTTTCTGAGAAAAAGCTTATGGACATGATCTTTATTTTTGTTTTTTTGTCATTGTCCACGATTTGCTATTCTATGTCAAGCTGGGTCCGCTTTTTCAACTTTTTCTGTTTTCGTACATTTTGTTATTTCTGTTCTACTGAAAATATTGTTTTTTAGCATGGTCATTACTTTTGTTGTTTTTTGATTATTATTCTTTTTTATTTTCGTGTTATCATTTGGACAGAGATATTTTATTAAATTTTTTGTTCCATTTATACTTCTGATAGTTATTTTTAAGAGAATAAACATTTTGCATTATAGAATAATCAAAAAATCGTTTCAAAATTTTATTTATCATTATTATCATAAACCATTACTCGCAGTCAATTTTCCTATTCTAAGATGCGTCTTGAAGAAAAATATCACGCATCAAGATAAGCTGGAAACACTTCATATGAAAATAAGATTGCATGAATAACTATCTTTAGACAGATCAAGATGTACTTATGCTCCACACATTGTCATAGTTTTCTTAAGAAAACATTTCGTATGCAACAAAGAAAACACCCAGTCGATAATATACCTGGCTGGCTGCACCGGATGGGTAATAAATATGTGTATGTGTGTGCGTAGTATACGTGTAATATGTGTGTGATAAGAATTGAGTGCTAACGACCTGCTTCATCTCATAGGCTCTTATAGGAATTTGCGTGAAGTGTGCACCTAGAACAGAATCTAGATAAGATGCTGACTATTAACCTAGAAGGAATTTCCCAGGCACTATTTTCCAATGGAAGTTGCCTTTAATCGATAGCAAAACCGACTGGCTAGACCAAATGTCCTATACACGGGCGATAAGCGTGATCTCCCCATTTTATTCTACTAATTTTTATCTGTTGTTAAAAACTTCCAACCATATGCTGGTTTTCTTCAAAGACTTAATTATCACTGTATATATATATATATAACCTTAATCATAGTTGGCGCTTAAATGGTTCAAACTTAATTTTGCTTCGGCACTGTTGGTGAATTAATTTACAAACTTGTAAAACATCGTTGAGTACAACATTGTTCATGCCGTGGTTAGCGCATGTAAGACATTTTGCAGAACACAAATCTTATATAAATACTAAATTAACATACTTACTATGGGTTTACCATTAAAATTTAATATAATATACAATCTTTGATGATTTCAGCATGTTTATATAGGCTTATTTAGTCACAGGTCTGCAAAACTTATTATTTGAAAAAAAATATATTGACGATTATCTATTGTTCGGAAAGAAGTTGGCAAATAAATTTTCTTTAATTGATAAAAAGCCGACATAATTAATTAATAAACAGATATAAAAGAACTTGATAATGATGATAAAACGTCGAAACTCGAGTAGAGCTGTGTTGTTTAGATTTATATAATTGTGCCTACACGTTATATAATATTTTGACAATATTTATTTGTGGTTAAAACATAGTGAATTTTTCAATTCAGTGTAGAAATAATATCATCTCGTATTTTCGGCGCCGTTTGTTTGTAATGCCCTAGTGTTGTACAAAATAGTTTTATTATCATTATTTCCATCTGTCTCTAACAAAGAGCTCCATTCACTTCTTCTTTGTAATAATAATAAATTGTTTTTATGCAAAAACTGTAATACTTCGTCGTTTTACATGAACTATATAATTTATTTAAGAAATAAATCACGTGTAGTGAGTAGTGAGTCGTTTCGCCTCTTACTAAATTGTTGTAAAAAATACGGTGAAAACCAAATTGTTTAATTATTGTGTTATACCACCGGAATCGTCGTGACATAATCTATATCCTCTGGTAATTATATAATTTAATTTAATCACCTGAACCTTACAATCAACAAATTTTTGTTCAACGCGGCGGTTTCTCAGCGAGATCTGAATGAGAGGTCATTTGTCTATCGACACTTATCAATACGCCCAAAAAGAGCCAGCGCGGCGCTAAATTGAATTAAACGGAGTTTTATTTATTTTAAAATTCCGTACCCGGTCGCCAACCTTTTTCTTTGTCGCATTGCTGTTATTATTGAGTATTAATTCTAATTTCCCATCCGCCACTGTGTACCTAGTTTCGGCCTATTGTTGCCTACTTATCCACTGTGTATAAAGTCGCTACGACGGGCCGCGTAAGCGTGAAGTTTGTTTTGTTCCTTACTTGATATTGTTATTCCTTTTTCCATTTGCCTATATACACATGGCTGTATGTCCTGTTGTAACACCGCGACTGAGGATCATATGTTGGTATAATGCTGCATTTGTAAAAATGGTTTTAATATTGATTGCGTCGACATTAAAAAGTCAGAGGCCTTCTTGCCTTTTTCTAAATTAATTCTAAAACTGGTGTATCATGGACCTGTAAGTAATGTGCGACATTGGGAATGACTTAAATGAGCTGAAAGCTGCAATTGTAGCATTGAGAGAGGAGATTAAATCAATTAAAGCCTCACCTCTCACTCAACAGAACTCATTATTAGACACGGAGAAAATGATTCAAGAAGTCATGGATAGAGATAGACGCAGGCATAACATTATATTTTATGCAATACCGGAACTGGTTTGCGAAACTAAAAATGAGCTTATTGTTAAAGATAAAACGTGGTTACGTGAAGTTCTTACT
This sequence comes from Ontholestes murinus, assembly GCA_963969525.1. Taxonomy (NCBI): domain Eukaryota; kingdom Metazoa; phylum Arthropoda; class Insecta; order Coleoptera; family Staphylinidae; genus Ontholestes; species Ontholestes murinus. The sequence goes on from CAXAKX010000954.1 coordinate 64,581, forward strand.
GTTTTAAATATCGAGCAAGCTGATTTAAAACCTATAAGATTAGGTAAATTCCACCCTACTAAGGCAAACAAACGACCCATTGAACTACGACTCACCAACGTAGCAATCTTAAAGTGCATGATCGCTTCCTAAATATTTTTATTAATCGTGACCAAACACCATTTCAGTCGCAGTTTTATCGGGAAGGTAATGCTGAATGCTTAGGAAGAAAAGCAGCCGGAGAATCCAACATAAGAATCAAACATATTAGAGGTGTACCTACAATAGTTAGCAATAGGTCGGAAAACTGAACCTGCCCGGAAGTAGCTGTAACATTTAGTACAAAAATACGCGTGGTCTTCGTTCCAAAACACACTCATTTTACAAAAATATCTGCAATTCTTCTTTTGACATTGTGTATCTTTCCATCAAATGCATGTAATAGGAGATATAGCTTTAGGAATGCCGACTACCCCAATTTATACAATGATTTTATCAATACTGATTGGTCATTCCTAGAATCGTGTACTAATGCCGACATTGCAGTGGATAAATTCTACAGCTTAGTTTACAACCGTCTGGATAAGTACGCCCCGCAATACAATTATCAAAAATCGAATCAATTGGCTCCTTGGTTTGATAAAAAATTAAGGCAAAATATTAAGTTAAAGTTGCACTATCACAGAAAATAGAAACGTACGTCATCCCATTTCTATTACGCGGAATTTCAACGATTGCGTGCATTAACCAAAACCCAAATATCTTCGGCTTATAATTCATATATAGCGAATGTGCAGCTTAGCGTGCATGCAAATGATAATTTTATCAACACGTCTAGCAACCACTAAAATGCTAGATGGCGAATAACAAATCAAAGTATAACTCAAAAATGTAACATAAACTGTGATATATCGCTTTTTAACACTAATTTCATAGATTTAGTAAACAACATAACTGCTTCTATTCCATCTCATGATTTAAATTCTAGTCAGTACATCAACTATGAAAGTAATTTTAGTTTTATAGAAGAATTATGCAGTAAAGTTACACATGTAATTAATAGCAACAAAAACGGAAACTGCAATGATATATAAATATATACGGCATTTATATGGATATAATTAAAAGCTGAAATGAGGCTAATATTCCTCAAACTGCTTCAATAATAAATTAATCTTCCACTGCTCCGAATGCAATGAAGATAGCTGCTATAGTACCTGTTTTTAAAAAAAGGTGAGAGGTCAAATTCGAATGACTATCGATCCATATCCTGCCTTCTAATATTTTTATAGATCTTAGAAAAGATACTCTATAATCAAATTTTAAAATGTATCGAGCAAAATTATCTTCTCAACTGTAACCAATTTGGATTTCGTCCGGATGGTAACACATACGATGCCCTTCTATATCTCGTTAACACCATCTTGGATTCAGTTGAGTGCACGTGGCAAATGTCTCATGAAATTCTTTAAAAAAAACGTAAGCAACATAATTTTGATCCACAAAATCTTCATCTAATAAGATAGTATCTTTCTGAACGCATTTAAATTTCAAGAATGAATGGTAAAACTTCGACATCTGTTCAGGTTAAATTGGTGGTACCACAAGGCTCAATTCTGGGACATTTACTATTTATTATTTACATTAATTTTCCTTCGATCAAATCAAATTATTTTTTGACGCCTGAGAAACTCTTTTAGGTGACTAAAAGAATATCACCATTTAAAGCGTTTGTTTATTCATTTCCTCAAATGAAGATCAGTAATGATAATGTTTGAGGTTATGTAAGCATCTCAAGGAATTCTGATAAAGTGGTCTATTTTTCCACGGTTCTCTGTTTGATACTAATTAATTGAGCTTGTAAGTTCCAGGTTTAATGTTTGTGTTGTACTTAATTGGGCGTGTACGCTCCCACTTTTGTCTGCGATAGTGACAGCAAAAGCTACAAATTTCTACCAAATAAAATCCCTTTCTGAATAGTGAAGATTCGAGGTGGCATGGACTTCTGTTGTTTCATCATAACTTCCTTAGAGTTATCCAGTTCCACATTTACATAATCCCTGTAGAAAAACGGGTTTTTTTACTTCATGCCCGTAGCTGTATTTAACATCCTTCCTTAGATTACTTTTGCAGGTTATAATTATCAAATTTTACTTTCTCACCTTCACCTATTTTAACAATACGTGATTTAATTCGCAGGCAACGAATTGGTAACTATCACAGCGGGTAATAATTTTGAATCATGGAGATTAATAGATATCGGCTTACTCTTCTGGTGATGGTGACGACCTTTTCGGAACTTTTTGTGTTAGATGAGAGAGGCTGGATTCATGTTCAATAACAACTAACCCGTTCAGCACTTCGTTTAATCCAATAATATCGCCCCTTTCATTTAAAAGATGCTCCTCCCTTTGTAGATATGTCGTCTGGACCAGTAACATATCTTTATATCTATTTTTTTTTATGGGTTTGTGAAGTATCAGCTCTTCGTGTTAAAGTAATTCTTTCCGAATTCCACTAAAAATTTTCATTTTTTCGTTTAATACGAGTGCTGATATCGCATTATAAGCTCGTGACGTCAGACAATGTGCTGGATTCTCTTATTTGTAATACGGTTTCATTTACAGATTGCCTTGGCCTTAGTCTCTCAAAATCCGTAACTTCTGTACGTGAACGAGTGCGCATGGTGTAATTTTTCTGTTTGAGTTTTTTTTTTCTGTTTAATTCGGCGAGTTTCAAATTATTCAAATAAAATAAAAATATTATTATGTAAATAAGTGATTTATTTTGTTATGACTACATAAAACTAACAATTTAAGCCATTTAAAACTGCATTAGGTTTAAATAGAGGTGCTGAAATTTAATAGGCCAAAATAAAACATAAAAAGTAATTTGTGAAGCTTATAAAAAATTATAAATAAATAGTAATTTATCTAAAATAAAAGTGCGCCTTCTCAGCAATAATTACATGAAAGCTTTTTCTTTCCAAAATAAGTTGAGCATCATGTAATAAAATCTACACTTTTAAAATATTTTGCTATAACTTAATTGTGATGGTGAATAAATGCTAAACCATGTTGGGTACCATTTATCAACGATAAATCTGAAGGTGCCGATTTGAAAATAAAATTGACGGCTATGGTTTTAATTTAAAAAATTAATTAGCTAATTATGCTATATTTAAACCTTTGGATTAGAAGTTTTACATTTTGCTAATATTTAATAGTTAATATTTATTTTTTTTCAATTGCAATAAAATAAAGGTAAATTTATTTCTAATAATTAGAAAATTATTAATCACTTTAACCTTTTTCAAAACAACCCCATTGATAGTATAGTCAAGGCTGCTAAATATTTTTGGAAAGTAAAAAGTATCATTTTTTTTAAATGAATATATCTCGGTCATTATGACAGACAGAAAAAACTGTAAAAAAGAAAGTTGTAGATAATTTTATGCAGATTAATTAAATATATTCAGAAATTTTATCGCCATTATTTTACGAGATACTATTTGTAACACGCAAATTAATTTTGTATTATTCAATGTCTGTCGAGGTATTAGCCAGAAAAGTAGTTGTTTCAAAACTAATTTGTTTTGTAGTCTTAGTAAGACTCATTGTTGTAGATTCAGGAAATGTTTTCGTGTTTTTAAATTATTATTTAATTTTCTACAACGAACTAAAGTATTTTAATTTTTATTATTTATGGAATCAAATCTATGAGAAGTTTTACAGAGAAAACTACAAATTAAATTTAAGTTTAATCTGTGGTGTGTTTTGATCAAGAATTTTCGGTCCGTATATTTTTGAAAACACACAAGGGGAAATGAGTAGTTTCATTTTCTTCAGGAAATATTTGAAGATATGCTCAATGGGTTAAATTTATCATTACGGGCAAGATTGAAATGGTTCCAACATGACAGAGCTCCACCTCATAGCATGTTGGCTTTACGAAATGATTTAAATAATGCTTGTCCTAACTCATAAGTGGAAAGAAATGAACCAATCACAGGGCCACATAGATCTCCCGATCTATGAATTTTAGACTTTTTCTGTGGAGTTATGTTAAGGGGGAATTACTCTTTATAAAATTCGACATTTCATTTTTTTTTGCATTTCATTATAGTCTGGGGTTCTGAGAGTGTGTTTCGAAAATATTAATTTGAAATTCGTAGAACTTCCATAGTTACACAAGCTTAGGCTGCGGCGCGGTACTTATACCGTCGACTGTTTTTCGGTTTTATGGTCCCCCCTTGTCAGGGTAAGGGTAAGTTACTTAAATCAGTTGTTATCCACCGTAAGTTCAACCGTATCAGTACTAAATGTATTGCAAACTTTGAACGCATTTTTCTCGGAACGACATTTTGCAAGACGGGCGCACGTTTTTCTCAAAAACTATTGAACCGATTGACTTGCGGTTTGGCACACATATTGAAGGAACCTTCACTTATGGTTGGATCTAAGATTATTTTGATGGCTTGTATATTTCACTTTAAATCTGATGTTTTAGTTGAAAATTTTTCGGAAAAATTGAACTTTGATCTTTAAACAGCTGCCGTTTCTATAAAAATATGTGTACTTGTTTAGTTCTAGTTCGGACGATAACTACACTCATATAGATTGAAAAAATACATAACAGCGCATAACTTGTATACATTTCGATTAAGTAATTCAATAAAATTTATATTGTTAGTTTAAACATGTCTTAATATGAGTGAAAAATCCCAAAACTGTAGGTTTGATAGTTTTCACAGAAATAATTCCTAAAAATTAGTCTCAAAACGGGCTTCAGGAGAGTAATACCCCCTTAAAAGTAAAGTGTATCACCGAGATATATTGATTTGAAAAAATTGTCTTTAGAAGAAGATAATTTTGTATATGTATTGTATAATTTTATGTACATTATTACTTTATATTAGTTTAATTTTATTTTTAAGAATTCATGTTTCAGTTCACGTAAAATTTCTGTATTTTCTGTAATTGGGTTTACCAATATGTTGGGAATAAATACTATTAATGTTGATTTATGAGTTACGTGAAGTTAATGCAATATAAAATAACTTAATAGCTTAAATCAAAATTCAGCAATTGCGTTTCGATTGAAGCCCCCTTAACAATTTATTATTAGGAATAATTAACACACAAAAATATCAAACGGTAAACGTGGGAAACTCGCAGATCCAGTCCAAGGCCAATCTCATTACAAGAAACACGCCGCTTTGCCGCTTAATATAAATATGCCACAATTATAAACCAAATGTAAATTTACCAAAATAAAAATAAATTGTGGAGAAAGTGAGTACAAGTTATTTTATATAAATGCTATTATCATTATTACCATTATTAAATAAGGACTGCAAGTGAATGCAAAGGAAATAAAGTGGGTAGCGGTTTAGGAATAGAGGAAGGAAAGGAACAGTAGGTGAATTGGAATTGAAGGGAGAGGTGATTGATAATGTGAAAGAATTTAAATATGTGGGCTTCATATTTAAATGCACAAGTGGATACGGTGAGTACGCCAAATGGGCACAGTAGAAAGCCATAAAAGCATGGGGCACGGTGAGAAAGGACTAAGTAAGAAATTTTCCTACAACAAATATACAAGTATTCAAATACAATTCATCCACAATTAATAGAATGATCAATCGCGTTCTGTCTAAGTTAGTATCTTACCACTAAAGAGAAATGAGGAAGAAGTGGTTTTCAGGATGCTTATGTGAAGCCTATTTTGCTGTATGGTGTAGAAATATGGGGAATAAGAATGTATGGATGCATTGAGAGCAGTTGTTGTTCCTGAAGCCTGGGTATATTCTGCTTGATGAAACCAAAAGTGTGCACGGGGGAGGCAATGGAGAGAGTGGTGAAGTATGAGATGGAGTGGTGTGGATTGGATAATAAGAAATTGGTCAAAGATGTATGGAGAAAGATTGCAGATGTATGGGCAGGTGCAAGGGTACTTGGCTAGTAGTATCTTTTCAAATAAAGACAAAGACCCTGACACGAGCTGGATGCGATTCAGGAGAGACAGGAAGGAAAGTTTGGTTGGAGGAAAGGTATGATAGCTGTGCACGAATTGAATGGATACATGGAATCATTTGGGAGAATAGTGTCAAGAGGTGTGTGACGATTGTTTGGGAGATGACAGGAGGGTAACATAATGGATGAGAGAGAATGGAGCTGGTGTATAGATTTTGGTGAGACTGGGTTTCTTTAAATTTATATGGCAAGTAGAATAAAATGTTGTTTTTATATATTAAGGTTTTTACCTCAATAACGATATTTTTTTAATAAAACGTATACAAAAGATGATCAAGCTACTAATCTGAAAATTATTCTTATAGTTTTCTGTGTAACCTGCCCTGGAGAATATTTTAAGCGCACGCCTATTTAATTAAAAATATTATATGCTTCATCGGGCAATGGCACAAATTTACAAATTTATATGTTTGCCCAAATTAGTGCAAAATACGTTACCCTTAAACATATTTAATTGGCTTATTACAAATAAATCAACAAGAAATATTAATAAAACTGTTCATGTTATGTTTACATTAAAAAGAAAGAATTATTTCACCAAAAAACCAGCCTATAAAAATCTATTTTGCTCTTTAAGAGCGTTAAGGAACTCATTTCTATTGTACTTAATAATTCTTTGCTTTAAATAAGTGAATCTGATAGTATGAGGAATGTACTACTGCTCGTCGTAGTATTTGGGTGCTTGCCAAATTGCATAAAGCACTGAAGTATACACCCAAGTGTGTCTGTTCTCTACAAATATAATCATAACATCAAGAATTTAAAATAATTTATCACAACCTGACAAACAACGTGAAGTCATAATCAAATTGAAAAAAATAAATGCATAATTTCAGAAACAATAACAATCAACCTGCCATCATATACGGCGTACGTAAATCTACTAAAAATTCCGAAAAACATGTTGGCTCATGAGTCATTCCATCTCTCAGATAAACTTGATTTATTAATGTGTTATTATCTGTAGGGAAAATAAAGTTAGGAAAACACTTGCCGATTCTGCAAAAAAACAAAGTTAGGTTGGGATATTACATAAACCGCACCAATCGATAAAACACAAGTTGCAATTTAACTGCCAAAGTTTTAATTACTGATTAACTAAAAAATCTTATTATTATTATATTATATATTATAAAATAGCAAAGAAACATATATCTTATATATTCCAGTTTCGCCCGATGATGGCTTAACCGCCGAAACCGGTCGCGATAAAAATTAAATAAAATTCTAAGGGAGTACAGTTATATTTACATTATTAAATAAGGAATCCTTAGTACGACTCTCTACTATAAAAAATCTGGGTATTGGAGAGAATTTATTATAATTGTGATTTTGCTGAAGACACTAAATAAAATTTACTGCAAATATTGAAAAAAAGTATTAATGTAGCTGTAAAAATATTTAATCTAAGTTAGAATAAGAACATAATATTATAAATTGAACATAATAACATACGCCACCGCATCAGCTACATTTTTAGCCATAAGAGCCCTGCATGAATTAGGAAAACAAAATTAATCTAATCCCCTGTTAGCTAGTAAAATTATTAATATTATATTTTTATATCGATGATAACAGTTGCAAATTTAGCCAATTAATTAAACAAAATCAAAGGTATTTTATCATGTATAGGATTTAATCTACGGAAATAGAAATTGCACGTCAATAATTAAGAATGGAGAAATACCTTAGAGAATAAAATAAAGAGTGAATCGCTGGGTGTGTTATGGAATCAAAGTTTCGATTACTTATATTTTGCCAATTCAGAGTCTGCTAACCAAATTAATATCAACTCTAATTTGAATTCTCGAATTAACTTTGGTGTGATTGCATTGCAATGTGGTAAGGGAGATAGTACTTGCTGGCAAACATTTCTAATCAGAGGAAAACTTACAGGAATGCATGGCTGTGATTAAATGCAGTGAAGAATGTACTTCTAGAATAAAAAAATAGTTATTTTAAAAATATATAATGTGGAATAGGCAAACTAAACTGGACTAACGATCTGGAAATCATTTTCGTTAATATAAACATAAAGATTCTGGTATGCGAGAAAAATGTAAATGGAATTTAAATATAAGAGAATCGTAGATTGGCATTTCTTTCGAGCGTCACGATGTAGAAAAGGGTCCTGTTGCAGATATTGCTATAAACTGTTTTATAACGTCCGGAAAGAAATATTTTTAAGGAGGAGATTCGCAACACATTATAAGTTTACGTAAATAAGTAATCGGAAACCATGTAATAATTAAATATTTATATACACACATGTACAAAACTTACTATTCCCACAATATTAATTATGTGATTCTATTTGTATCTACTAGCTATTAATATGTGCTACTATTATTATTATTCCCAAAATATTAATTATCTACTAGCACCTATACATAGCTAGTACATACAAATAAAATCACCTAATTAATATTGTGAGATGTATAAGAATTGTGAGTTTATACATGTGTGTATATAAATATATGATTATTACAATGATTCATTCAAAGGAAAATGGTCAATATTTTATCCTGATCATCTTAGTAATATGTTATTATTGAAAAAAATATAGAAGCAGTAAAAGTAATTATTTAGGTGACAAAACTGTTTGATTTTCAAATTGGTTTTATTGTAACACGACATATGTTTCGCCACACTGTGGCTTCTTCAGGTGAAGAAAATATACAAATAAAATACAAATTATTTCTTATATACTATGTTGTTATAAGTGGGGGAGTGAACATTTTGAAGAGAGGGGAGTTGGATAATTCTACTTGGTCGTTGAGTAGATGGCCGGTGTGGAAATATCTATTTATTTCTAGATTTTCCAATATATTTAGTTTTTGTCCTTTTCTTTCTGTGTGGAGGATCTTAAACTCGGGGTTGAATGTATGATCATGCTCTAGAAGGTGATTCGCATATGTCGATTTTTCTTTTTTATTGATGCATCAATAATGGATCGGTTTGATGTCCGGTAATGTATGTCCCGTTGAGCTTTATAGTTTTCTATTGCCTTTTTGTGTTTGGTGTACCTTATCTTGAAGTTCCTTCCTGTTTGTCCTACGTATTTTCCGTCACAATTTTTGCAATTTATTTGGCAGGTTCGGATTTTTCTAATGGATCTATTGTCTCGATTTTGTTGTTGACTAAATGTGTCTTTAAATTATCTCTATTGATTTGTATTACTTGGATGTTTTGTTTGGTTAGTTCTTTTGTTATTTTGTTACTTACCCCTAGAATGTGTGGAATAGTATATTGTCGACGTATCTGCACCAAAATTGTATGTTTTTTGTTGATGTTTTATACATTTTTTTTTCGAAATCACTCATAAATATTTCTGCAAAGAAAGATGAAACCGGTGAACCCATGGGCAGTCCTTCATTTTGTATGAAACATTTGTCGTTGAACCGGAAATAGTTTTGGTCGAGACAGGTATTTATAAGTCTAGTGATTTCTTCTGTGTTGTATATCCATGATTGTTCCTAGCACTTTTTATTAATGATATCTTTTAATTCTGAAACATGTATTGACGTAAAAAAAAAGGAAACCAGAATTGAAATGTTCTTAACTGTTAGGTTTTTGGTTTTGTTCACGAAGTCGATGGAGCTCTTAATTCCGTACTCGGATGTGCAAGGGATTATTTTGGTACGGTTTTATTTATAAGGGAATATATTTTATACGAGGGGGCATTGATATGAGATAAATGGTCTTATTGGATTGTTGGGTTTGTGTACTTTGGGCAGGTCATATGATGCTGGTACTGTAGGATTCGTAACTTTGTAAATTTCACTATCCGGGATTATGAAGTTTGCTGATTTTATTGCTTCAACAATCTGCTTCTGGCTGGTCGGGTCTTTTTTGCAGGTTTGAAAATTATTTCCATCAATGAAGCTGTTAACTTTTGTAATATATGTTGTTTTATCCAGAATCGTAATAGTGTTGCACTTGTCTGCTTTGCAAATAACTAAATTATTGTTCTTACATTTTGTTTTTATTCCTCGTATGGTGTTTGCTTCCCGGCCATTATTTGTGGGATATTTAGCTGATTGTTTAACTGCTTTTGTGATAATATTGATGAATGGGATTTTCTCAAGGTCTGATGTTATGTTTATCCAGTTCAGCGTTAGTTCTGTTTCGAGCGCAAAGTTTTCTAGATTTTGTTGGGTTTTTTAGGGGGCGGCGAATATTTGAGCCCTTTATTTAGGAGTTACATTTCGGTATGATTGAAATTGATCTTAGATAGGGTTTTTACCCTTGGATAAAAACTATGTCTGCTCCTTGGTGTACATCGGGTTTTTGATTTTGTTTAAGTTTATTGAGTTTTTACTGTTGGTTGATATAATGTTCGTGTGTTTTAATATTGACGTCTTCATTGGCTTCTGAAAGGTAGATATCTAAAAATATATTATCAGACGGTTGGTTAGTTCCATATGTATGATTTTTTTGGTGTTCTCCCAAGTTGAATCTTTTTCTTCTTGTTTCTATAGATTTGTGACTTTTCATATAAGACGGAGTAAGTTTGTGCTTTAGACACTGTCTAATAAACCATATATGTGATTTTAACACATCTTCTTCCTTAATTTTGTCTTTTTGTACATTGCAGCTAGTTTCGTGTCACTCGCGTTTTTAATACGGTAAATACTTTGAACTGCATAAAATTTACCAATTAGCCACAAATAACGGTTACAACAAAAAGAAGGTAGATATAATAATTAAATTATATAAAGATAGTAAAGAGAGGTGGCGAAACGAGAAAGCAAGAGATCTCAGTAGCAGAGTGGATAAGACACTGTGAGACGATGTGTGGGGAGCCGGCAGGGATTGGGGAGTGTCAACACATGGATGAAGTGGAGTTGTTTACGGAGGGAGAAGTAGAAAGGGCCTTTGGGGAAATCAAAAGAGGCAGGGCACCCTGGATGGGCTGAAGGCCGAAATGTGGAAGATAGTGGGAGAAGAAGGAAGAAGACGGTTCGGGGCCTTCTTAAACAAGATGTGGAGAGGTGAGTCAGAATTGCCGGAGTCATGGCGAGTAGGGGTAATGTGCCCGGTACATAAAAGTGGGAGCAAGAAGGAGATTGGAAACTATAGGGGAATAACAATTATGTGTACCAGGTACAAGATAGCTATGACGGTCGTGAAGAACCGGCTAGAAGAAGAGGTGGAGGAAAAGGGAATACTGCCGGAAACTCAGGGCGGGTTTAGGAAGGGGAGGGGAACTCGAGATCAAATCTTTACGCTTGCAAGAGTAGTTGAGAAGATGTTAGAGAGCAAAAAGTGTGTGTATGCGGTGTTTGTTGACTTAAAAGCGGCGTATGACTCTGTGCCAAGAGAAAAGTTGGTGGAGTGTCTGAAGAGCAGAGGTGTGAGTAGTGTGACAGTAGAATGGGTGAGAAGGATGTATGAAGAGACATGGATGAGAGCGAAAGTAGGGGCAAATATGTCAGACAAGGATTGTGATAAGAATGGGACGGGAAAAGAAAGAAGGAGAAGAAGTGGCGACTGAGGCAGGCGGCTGAGAAGATCGGTAGAAAAAAGAAAACGAAGAAGAAGAAAAAAATAATAATTGATTTATAATAGTCGAATGTGTGTGCACGCGAGTAACAGTGGTCCGGTTTCAAAGCCCATAACTAATAAAATACACAACCGAATTTCGTCACAATTGGCAGGCATACTTATCATAACGTAAGTCACAAATAGTTTAACTTTCAAAGTAATAGCATCCACGGAAGGCATGTAAAAAGGACTTTTGCTGTCGTCGATTAACGGCATTCCGATTTATCAATTTTATTAAATCGTTTTTGCGGGCGCTGTTTTTCTGCGGCAAGGCCGTCTCGAGCGATTTACCGGCTAAAAGAAATAGCAAATAATAATAACGATTCTTCGGGTCAACACACTTTTATTTTCATTATCCGTGGTTCATTATAATTATTTTATACGTAATTTATCCATTCCTGCCCTATGTTTCTTTTATGTATGAACCGTGGTCTGATTTGTTGTGTAACTAGTTAGTCACTGTGAACGACCGTACAGTGTGAAGAGTGCCCCTGTGTTTATTTTCCTTATCCTTAATCATTTACGATAAATCGCCCGCGTTCGCACTCAATATCTGGAATTTCCACAATTTGTCCATTAGACATTGTCACAGTCTATTTTAATTTTATTTTAATTGAACGCCCCGAATTTCAAACAGCTCATTATGCCAAACAATTTTGATAATAGACCACAATCGTTATTTTGTGGTGGATGCAAAAAACCGGTGTCTAATCCTAACACGTGCTGCAAGTGCAATAAATCATTTCATCCCTCCTGTCTGATTAGACATGGTTGTGATCTACAAAGGTCTCCCAGCCCAACATGTAATAATCAAGCTGATTCACTTAAGGAACTCACAAATACTGTAAAATTATTACAACTATCTTTAAATAACTTAACCGATCAATTTGAAAAACATCGTGCTGACAATGCAGACCTCAGAAATTTAATTTTGGAAGTCATCGAATTACGAAACGAAAACGTATGTCTGAAAGCTTCAATTACCGAGTTGGCCGATAAAGTTGCTAGACTTGATAGCTCCACTTTATCAACTATTCCCGGCTCTTCTATTCAACACGATTTGGTGAATGAACATCTTTACGAAGAAATGGAGGAGCGCAAGCGGCGCAGCCATAATATTATGATGTTCAACGTCCCGGAATCAATCGACACTGAAACCAGCAATCGTATCAATGACGATAAGAATTTAGTTCTTGATGTTATCCACAAAGTTGGCTCTGGGTCTGTACCGCTCAAAGTGATCAGAATGGGTAAACGCTCTAAAAGACCACGACCGGTTAAAGTGATTTTCCCCGATAAACCTTCCGCGTTTGACGTTTTGAAACGAAGTAAATCATGCAGTGTCAACGATATTAGGCTTAAATCGGACTTAACTCCCAACCAACTATTGTATCTCAATAATCTGAGGTCAGAGCTAAATGCAAGGATCAATAGAGGTGAAAATAATCTGACAATACAATACGTTGGCGGCACGTTGTGCCTATAAAAAATCAGCCTACAAAAAACTAATTACAAATAAAGTTAACATTTACTTCCACAACGTCGGTGGCATTAAGTCAAAATTAAATGATATTTCATTAAACGTGGCTGCTAGTAATTACGATGTAGTCGTGCTTATTGAAACCTGGCTCTCGGAAGACATCTGCGATGAGGAACTTTGCTGGAATGGTTATAGTGTGTTTCGCTGTGATCGATCTGCCGAATCGAGCGCTAAAACTCGCGGAGGTGGAGTCTTAATTGCGGTTAAAAATTATTTGTTACTGTTCTTGATTCAGATTACCTGTAAATCAGTAGAGCAGATTTATGTAAGTCTTACTATCAATAAAAAAGTGATAGTGATTGGTGCCCTTTACCTTCCTCCTCTTTCGTCTGTCGATTCTATGTTTTCTCACTGTGACACGCTGGAAGAACTTTTCCTGACTAGATCAATTGATAAGCTCATTTTATGCGGCGACTATAACTTACCAGATGTAAATTGGAACAGTGACGGCACCATCAATTCGGCCTGCAATAAACTGGCGGAGGCGCCTTGGAAGTCACATCATTTCTAAACCTTAATCAAGTCAACAAATTACCAAACGACAGAGGTGCACTGCTAGACCTGATTTTTTGCGATAGTGAAAGTGATAGTGTATCAGTCACTAGAGCCGAGGATTTGTTATGCGCTAATTTTTATCATCATATTGGTTACCTTATCGAGCTATCGTGTAATGAAGAACTTGGTGGTTGCTATGCTGAATTATATTTTCATGATTTCCATAAGGGAAACTACTCGGCAATCAACGACTATTTTGCGTCTATGGATTGGTGTGCGTTCTTCAATAGTTGCGATAATTTTGATGACACTGTTAATAATTTTTATGTAATCCTAAACATCGCCATCGACCAATACGTTCCAAAAATTAAAGCCTCTAGAAATAAGTATCCAAGATGGTTCAATGGTGATTTGATCAATTTAATTTATGATAAACGAAAGGCTCACTCTAAATTTAAACAAAGTAATGAACATTGTGATTATTTAGTCTTCTCTAATTTAAGAGCTGAATGTAAACGGCTGAACCAAATACTGTACACGAACTACATAGGTAAAATTGAAGCTAAAATCAACACGGATGCTAAACAATTCTGGAGATTTGTTAACGATAAGCGTAAAACGAGTGGTTTTCCTAATCACTTGTTTTTTAACGATTTAGTAAGTAACTCAGTCCAGGAAACCGTGAACCTCTTTGCGAACTATTTCGCAACCGTCTACTCTTCTAGTTCTCCTCACTGCTCAACGGAGTTCAATTGTGTTAGATTAGTCAATCCTAATTATAAATTTTCCATCCCACCAATGTCGGTGTTCAACGCGATCAATGATCTAAAGATAACGTCATCTTGCGGTCCTGATAATATACCTAGTGTGTTCTTAAAAAAATGTATTTTCACTTTATCCAATCCTATTTCCTTCTTATTTAATCATTCCGTTGAATTACAATACGTTCCTACATTATGGAAACGTAGTTTCATTCTTCCTATTTTTAAAGCTGGAAATCGCCTTAATGTTGCTATCTATCGTGGTATTTGCATTCAATCATGTATTCCCAAAATACTTGACAGTATATTGGCTAAGCAGCTGCAGTGGCTAGCAAAGGGGGTTATTATTGATCAGCAGCACGGCTTTCAACCTGGTAGATCCACCGTATCTAACCTTTTGGAGTTTCAGACAATTGCTATTGATACCCTTTCGAGTCAAGGTCAATTGACCTTGACTCGAAAGGGCCTTTGAAAAGTCTGTCTAATTAGACAGACTTTTTAAAGGCGTTCGATAGGGTGGACCATACCATTCTAATTAAAAAACTAGAGGCTTTACATTTCAATGATAGTAGCGTACAATGGTTCAGAAGTTACTTGTCGGGTAGATCGCAATGCGTCAAAATTGATAATTGTATTTCTCATGATATCGATGTAACATCTGGTGTGCCGCAAGGCTCCCATATTGGTCCAATTATTTTCAATTTCTTCATTAACGATATCTTTGCAGCAATACAGCATAGCCAGTTTTAATTGTACGCGGACGACTTGAAGATGTTTGCTACTATTAAAACCTTTTCCGATTTTCATAAGCTCCAAGAAGATTTGGACAGGGTGGGCTTATGGTGTGCCAAATCGAACCTGCACCTTAACATATCTAAATGCAAAGTTGTCTCGTTTTGTAAAGCTAGGAAAACAATTACATACGATTACAAGTTGAACCTCATCTGGGAGTTGTTTTCGATACATATCTCTCCTTTAAGAGTCACATTTTAACTATCACTCAAAACGCCTCTAAGTTATTAGGATTTATTAATAGAAACTCCAAAGAGTTGTCGTTATACTCATATAAAACACTTTACTGCTCTCTGGTTAGACCTAATTTAGAATACGCTTCTCAAATCTGGTGGCCTCACCAAAGTTATTTAATCAACAAACTTGAGTCGGTTGAAAGGCGCTTTTTAAGAACCTTAGCTTATAGATCTGGTCTGGTCAATCGTACCTTTCAAGATCTTGATGCTTTGAGATGCATCTTTAGTATGCGTTCCTTACACGTTAGAAGTTGTGTTACGGACATGTGTACACTCTATAAAATTTTAACCAGTAGATTTGATTGCCCTTATCTTTTATCACAACTTAATTTATGGTTTCAGTCACATGGTGCTGTTACTAGACAGATAAAACTGTTCAGATTAAGCTTTCACAATTCAGTTTACGCCTACTCTAGTCCCCTTCCAAGATTCATGCGTGTAGCCAATAAATTACAAGGCTTTCGTGATTTTGATCTGTTTGCGTCAAATATTTCTCAGTTTAAAAAGCACCTACTGCGTATTAACCTCGAATGTGTTCTAGAGTAAGGGATAGATCGCTCTATTGTATTACATCAACTTACGTGTCTTTTTAGTCATTCAACTATGTCAATCCTTTGTTCGTTATTTTAGTTTTTTAATTTTAATTGTGTTTTTACTGTACATGTTTTATATATAAGGTAGTTTAAGTTAGTTAAGACTAGATTTAAGTTTTTTATACCTATTTATAAATTGGAGATAGTCCGTTTCTGAATAAATAAATAAATAAATAAATAATAATATAGTAACTTTATGTAAATATAGGATGTATGCCAATAAAAGTCTTTTTTTTAGAATAATTATATGAAAAAGGAGAAAAACAGTCGAAGTTAATGGAAAAGAAAAACAAGAAAACAAAAAGTTTGCTGCCATTTCATGCAATCCAGGTGTAAGTGAGGAAATAGCAAAATAACTAACCAAATACAACATTCAAGTAATACAAGTTAGTATAGATAATTAAAAGAAACATTTAGTCAACAACAAAATCGAGAAAAATCCACGGAATCCACCAAATAAATTGCGAAAATTATGATGGAAAATACGTAGGACAAACAGGGAGAAACTTCAAAATAAGGTACACCCAACACAAAAAGGCAGTAGAAAACCGTAAAGCGGAAACAGGATTATCCGAACATTGCATCTCAAGGGGACATACATTAGTGGACATCAAACCGATCCACTACATAGAAAAAGGCCGCAAATTAAATCTCCTTGCGGTCTAGGGATTAAGAGTACAATCAGGAACGGAGATAATTTCCTTAATAATTGTAATGAATTACTTTCAAGTTTGAATCCCTTAATCTCTGGACTTTCCTGCAATTAACACTATAATATAAATAACCTTATTTAGTTCATTTTGTAATTCCTTTGAGAATGGTCGTCATTGACCGGAATACGTGTCAGGAAACTGAATATACCAATATGAAACCAAACAAATGTCTTATTTCAAAATCAGATAGTATACAATTATGAAACCAAACAAGTGTCTTATTATTAGTGAACAAAGTATTTACCGTATTGATATTAAGGATTTGAAAAATATACAATTGCAGTCTTAAATCAAGATGTTGATTATTTATAAGTTTAATAATTTTAGATAGCATATCAGTTTCATAAAATGGCGACACATCAAAATAGTTACAGTTCGAGTAGGATTGGGAATGATAATAATTTTGATGGTGAAGTAAATATTAAAGAACGCAGTGGCAAAAGAATCCATAATATTCTCTGGCTTGCTATAAATATTATCACCATCATGTATTTGAGTAGGTATTCTAGAACTAAATGTTTTGGTATGTTCCACAACTCCTTAGGGTTACGTTTTATATAACGTTCAACTTTAGGTTTATAAGCTCGATATGCTGATTTTACCATGTTTTTAACCTCACGTCTCAGACGGTTGAATTCTAAATAAAAAGACTGTAGATTGGTCGTGCACCATTTGCGACAATAATATTCCTTAAGCCGAATTATGGTTTTAATTTCACTAGTAAACCATGGTGGAAAAGTTGACCGACTGCGACCATATTCTGGAACCGTGTCAACAAAGTTTAAGTGTTTTACTGATTATCAACAAGTACACTGTACAGCAAAGAGTACAAAGCGCTCACTGCGTCGTCAATAATTGTATAGGTATCTAGGGAAGACCAATTTACAGATAAAAGTATGCTTTACAATTCCGGAAAGTTAGCCTTGGGAAAATTATGAGTTTTATTATCAATGGCGGGAAATGGAACTGATTTTGAACTGTGATATATTTGCAAATTAATTGAAAGAGCAGCATAGTGGTTACCATTAGAAACAAAAGGCAGTAATTCATGTTAGATTGATAATTTGGCAGGTATATTTGATATTACTAAGTCCAGTATTTTGTTATTTGCCTTAGTAACCAAGTTATACTGCTCTAAATTCATGGTAATTAGGAAATTTTGTAGATAAGTTCTTTCATTAATGAGCAACCAATCAGATTCGTCAATTTTTGACAAACGCCGCATGCTACTGAAACTTAAGGCGGCAATATCACCGAGAACTAATAAGCTCCCTAGGGAAATTACCGATATTCTCCCGGCTGTCAAGTTTACATTTATACCATATTCGCAGTTGCCCTTGAGTTAAAAAATACAATCGATCTGTCAATGTATAATCAGGACCGTCCGAATCACGCTTCGGTATAGAATGTGATGAAGCAATTAGTTAATAGAAAAAAGGACACCAGAAAACACGGTTAAAAGTAAATACTTATGGAGGCTGTTCAAGCAGTTTTGTGAGGTTAGGAAATACGAATTAAATCTTAACCGCCAAATTATGACAAAAGACGGAGCGATACGCCAGAGGTACCAACTTACACGCTTAATCATTGTTCTTTCAAAAATTGTATGTATAATAAATAACTTTTAATATTTTGTAAGTTATTCAAGAACTTATCTTACCGAATGCACCTCGGGCAATGATAAATACACGATAATTTTGACTAGTTAAAACTATCGCGGATTTTCATTGCCCTTGGGATACTATATCTGATAATTTAACTTGGGGGATACACTAAGCATGGCGAATGATGAATTTAGTTGTGGTACAATAAAATCACCTGTCACCTATCAAATATTAGTTCTAAGGACTCCAAAAGAACAGAAAACGAATCAAAGATAATATCAGAAGGAATATAAAATACAATATACAACTGATGTGTTTTAGATACATATCTACATACTACAATATCAACCAGCGATATAATATTCGTAACAGTCGATGCATCTATTTGTTAAGCGTATATTTTATTAGATAAGGCAAGCAGTACGCCTCCTCTCATGGAACGCCCAGTAGCAGGAAAACGTCAATCACTGAAGACTGAGTAGTTGGTTGCAAGGAGTTTACCATTCAATATAGAGTCATTTAATCACGTTGGAAGTCTAAAGTAATACATATTAGTGAAAACATGTCAAAAATTAAAATTAATATTAATTAAGCATAACAAAATACTGTAAGTACTACAAAATATATAAATATAATGACATAATACATTGAGAGAATTTTATATTATGTCATAGTTCTGTAAGTGTGTATAATTCTTTTCAACGGAGATATTCAAAGAGTATTTTTTAGAATAATTTGGAGTCGTTCTTCAATAATTTTATTCTAGTAGGTAATACGATAAAATATTTCATTTCAGTGTATTGTGCCCTTTCAAACATCGATAATCAATGAATGAAAATTGTGTAATTTTTATAAAATCTTGTATTATAATTATGACAGTGTGTTGTGTTACAATCAATATTACTATTTTTAGTATTACTTCATAGATTTATAAGCTGTGGAAAATTAACAAGTTGTTTGCTTTAAAATGATCTCTGCATGATTCCTAATATTTTAGCTCCAACATATTTCTGATTGCCTTTTTTGTATTTGAAATAGCTAACGTAACAACTTTAACCATAGAAAGTAATTCTAAAACGTAGAATTAAGCAAAAAAGTGTGTGGTAGATTAATTTTAAGACATATAAAGGGGTTCTTGCTTGTTTTACAATTTTTAACATATAACATATTGAACTTAACTTATTTTCATCCTATGCCACTGCGAGGGTCTAGAAAGGATTAGATATCAAAAGCTAGGCACTACAAATCCAAGCGGAGACTTATACCCCAGCCCCTCTGACAGGGCTAATAGGACTAATCAAAGAGGCAAAGCTAGAGCTGGTCATCTGAGATAAACAGGGATCCACAATAGACCTGGAAAGGTCGCGGTGGAATAGTAATAGTAATAGTAATAGTAATTTATTTGCCCAACAGAAACCAGTTACAGGACAAAAAATATAAATGTAAAATAATTCATGACAAACATAAATAAAAAAATTTAAATACAGTAAATAAATCAATCATTCTTAAGATTAACATATAATACAATTTTTAATTAAATACAAAACTAAAAATGTTAGAACTAAATTGTAAAAATAGGCGCTGGTGCCACCCATACAACATCTAATCTAATCTAATCTCTAAACTTATTTTCTAGGCCTGTTATATGTGATAATCCATTCAGTGTGTCATCAATGGATATTCCAAGGAACCTAACAGTCTTTTTAGTGGGGAATTTTGTATCTAGGAATGATCAATTTTCAGGGTATATTGTTTTTGACCGGCTTGTCTTGAAAAATATAACCTCGGTTTTGTCAGTATTTAGGTGCAATGTATTCCGAGGCAACCACTGAGAACACTTCGAAACGACCTCACCTCACGGATTGCATTTATATATTTTGACGGGATTAATAAGTTTGTATCGTCTGCATAAATTTCAATATAGCAACCTAAATTTTGCATTATCCGAGCGATGTCATTGATAAAAAGTAAAAGCCCTAAAATGGTACCTTGAGGAACGTTGTGTTCCATCCGATAACTAATTTTTTATAAGATCGTGCGCTACTCTGCGAGTTCCATATTTATATAATTTATAAAGTAAATTATTGTGGTCTAAAGTGTCAAATGTTTTAGAAAGATTCAATAGTAATGCGGTTATTACCGATTTATTTTTCCTGAACCCATGTTGTAATGTTGTAGAAAACTTATTTAAAAAAATTAAAAGCCTAACATTTATTACAGTTACAGAGTGAGTATGTGTGTTTAAGTATGTACGTAAAACACACACACACAAATAATGTACAATACTACATACCCAAAAGAACCAATCACAGTCCATTTCATAAAAATTAACAAATGATAATGACCTTACTCTTAATAACGCCCGCCAAAAATCACGTTCCCTGCAAAGGTGTTACAGAGTCCTCTATACTAAATTATTTAAACCTATGAAAATAACACAACAAGCATTTTTCTGACGTGTAAGTAAAATAGTACTAATTCCATTTCTATTAATTTTATTATTTTAACAATTTTATTTTACAATAATATTAATTATTTTAACGTTTTATAAATATATTAACCTAGTTTTAGACAAAATTATTTAATATACTAAATCATTATACTTATTTCAATGTAATATTTGTATATTACTTTTCCCGCTGAAGATGTTGCATAAAGTGCATCGAAACTAGTCCGGAAAATAAAATTAAATATTTCACTAACTGGAAGTACTTTATTATTTTCATTAATTTTCCTGGCTTCAGCTTTTGTATAATCAACACAGGTAATTTTATATATTTTTTTACAAACATATGTGCTTCTGCTGCTGAATTGCAACAATGGTAGTTATTTATATTGTTTCCAGTGTCGGTTATGGTATATCAGTTCAGTGAACAAAAAGTAAATGAGACGAATTCAGGAAAAGACAGTTTTTGCAAAAATAAATTTAAATAAAATTTTATTCAAATTAAAACAGATTCAGATTTAAAGGGAAAAACGGGACACATGCTTCACACTACAGTGCCCTTTGTACCGACTTTAAAATAACAAGCAACAATTAGGCAACGGATAAAGAGTACATATAAAAATGGTAATATTAATTATTATATTCTACTTTACTATAGAGTGTTTAATAAATATTTGTAATAATAGAAATCAGTTCAATGACCGAGCATAAAAAATAATTCAATGTAAAATGTACGGAAAATTAAACGATACTTGTTTTTACGACAAAAATTAAAAAAAATATGGCCGTTCTAAGGCTAAGATCAAATATTGTAATATTAAAATGAAATCAATTAATTTCGGGATAAGTAATTGCTCAATCGGAATAAGATTTTTCAAACTGTAAATAACACAGCCCATGATATCGCATGTAACCAGCTCTTTTAAAAGTCTTAAATTTAAATTATATGCTAAACCTATATTACTTTTTAGAATAATTGAATATATATTGCTTATCAATTGATTGTTCTTTCGATATCCTTTTACGCATTAAAATTTTCGAGTTCTGGAAATCAGCAGTAGGCCTTTTCTATCCCAAAAAACAGTTGGAATAACTTTTCCCGCGGGAAGACGGGTTTTGGTTTTGCGAGCTGGAGGTTGTCTCTACTCCATGCTTGCTTGTTTAGATTCACGAGTGTAATGATGCATACTAGTCTCATAACAAGTGAAAATGTGACTTAAAAAATCATTATACCCTGCTTGGTATTGCAGGATTATTAGATTGTGATTAAAACGCTTGGTTTTATTTCACTTGTTTTTATTTTTATATTAGTCGAAACTATTCCATTATCAATGGGGAGAACAGACCTAAACCAAAAGCGTAGCAGCAAAATTTGAAATAGTGAAAAGGTAGCCATGTCTGCTGATAACTGGGTCAATGAGGACAAGAACCATGGCAGCCATGAAACACATATTACCGCTACCACCACTACATCTAATTGTTATGATGGGAGCTAGACAGGCAGCCTATAGGATGCACATAGATGGACACACTTTAAATGTGGGGTCATCAAGACTAGCAACATTTAAAGTACTACAAAAAGAAGAGATAAAGGCATGGCATAAGCAAATCTGAATGAGATATACGAGACTCTTCCTAGATGGTCCGGTACCTGAAAGCAAGCTGGTGCTGTCAAGACTGAGCAGATTGAAAATAAGAAAAATCACAGGACTAGCCACCGGGCACTGTGACCTGAATAAGCACAAACATAGGATAAGAATTGAGAAAAGCCCCCTATGCCGTGAGTGTTTGGAAAAAGAGGAAACTCAAAAACAAATACTGTGTACTTGCGAAGCGTATAAACGAGAACGCCCGGCGAAATTCGGGAAGGCTATGCTTCCTGTAGAAGAGCTAAAGAGCATCCCCTGGCAGAAACTCCTGGACTTTATAGAAGATACAGGAGTACACAGGGAGTAAAACATTCAGAGGCGCAAAAAAGGACCACGGAGACCGCAGTGCAGGGAAGCTAAGCGACACCACCTCATGAGGAAAAAAAAAGTTATTATCAAGGAAATATGCACAAAATTTATAAATTTGCCCAGTTTAAATAACCTGGACTTAATCGCATTTAAAAAGAATATCTAGTTGGTGTTGTCAAGGATCATATCTCTACCGTCTTAGGATAAATTTATATATCTGTGAAAAAGTGCAGTAAACTCCCACAATCCCTGGTATTAAAATCCGCGCGGATTTTCATAAACATTATAAACTAAAAAAATCCACAAAATTGTAGGTATTCACCTCCAACTTTATCTAAACTATTGGAATGCATAAATTTCATCTACATCTATAACGTTTATGTCCGGATAGAAGATACATCTTCAACTTCTTCCGTCGTACGTCACAAACTATCGCTTCAAAAAACGACGAAAGTTTTACAGTGCGTTATTTTTCTAACGCATTTGGTTTACTTTATCAGACTAAATGTTTTTGTGTCGTTTCTCGAAGCGATTTTTTGTGACGTAGGACGGAAGATCCAACGGATGGACTATACATACATTTTACTTCTTTGGTGATTATTTAAAACAGATGCGCAAAATCCTTTTGTTTTTAAAAGAAACATGTGAACAAGAACATAAGTTTAAAACTAATGATATACATTATTGACGGTTCTATCATATAGCTCCTCTTGAGGTTAAAACCACTGCCGTAAACAGTTACATTCAAAAGAGTAAAAATGATGTCGTCTCTAATGAATAATTTAAATCCTATGACTATATTACTTACAAAATCAGTGCTGATCAATTTAATACGAATTTTAATACCATAGGTATAATAGTCGCTGGAGACAAATCTGGGCTATAAGGTGGTTGATCAATGATATCGAAACCTACCTTACGCGAAGCAGCCAACGCAACTCGATTCTTGTGAACATGAGCAGGACACACTGATAAATTTTTCTCTGTTTTCTCTCTGATGACCTCATTTAACTGCTCTAAAATTGAAGCGTAGTATTCTCCGGTTACAGAGAATATCCTTATAATCAATCAACAAAATTGTTCTGTGTCCCAGAAAACTGTCGCCATGAGCTTTCCCGCCTTGAATTTCTTAGGAGGTGGTGTACCTTTTTTATGCCACTGCATGACATCTTGATTAGAGACAGGTTCCTAGTGATGAACGCAAGTTTCATCCCCAGTAAAAATTCGCTCCAAAAAATCGTCTTCATTACACTGGTTCAAAAACGCACGCGAACACTCGACGCGCTACCGTTTTGGTAAGTTTGGTAAACCTAAAAACTTCCCCTCGTAAATGTCCATTGTACAACACCAAGGTGTTAAATAAAAACATTGATTCGCCATAGATACAATTTATCGTAACACATTTTGATATTTATAAAATTACACAAATTTGCAATTAGGGCGGAGTTTGGAAACCCATATTTGTGCACGAACGATTTATCATGATATTGTATGTTAGGTATTCTCGGTACGGCTCAACTCCGGATGGAAATCAGAAAATAGCGGACCCTTCAACATCTAATAATCACCGGTCAACATTCTGAGAAAAATACCACCACCTCCAAATTATCGCATCCGAGGTTGGAAGAAGATACTGCGTTATTAATATCAGCAAATAATTTGGATGAGGCAAAAGCAAAAGTATACCAAATAATGTAACAATTTATAAAATGGTGTAAACGAAACAAATTAGTAGTTAGTATCAATAAAGCAGTAATATTGCAGTTGTCAAACATTTGTAGAAGAAATATTCAATTAACATTTACGTGTAATGGTCATCAAATTGAAACGTTAAAATCCGCTAAATATTTGGGCATAGTTATAGATAACCATCTTCAATGAAATGATCACATTGTTCATACCTGCTCCAAAATTAATGAATTGTATTATCTAATTTCAAGAATTAAAAATCAGTTTCATCAAAGTTATAAAATCAGTATCTATTATACCCTAGCTTATTCACATATTTCATATTTGCGTTTGGGGCCGAGCCACCGAATTGACTAGATTATTTATATTACAAAAAAGAATTATTCCCTTAATGTTCAACTGAAAATACACAGAGACTTACTAAACCTAAATTTATCCAATAGAAAATATTAATAATCCCATGTATTTATATCTCAAATATTTTAAATTCCATTCACTGTACAATTCATTATTTATAAAACATTGAAACATCGTTAATTACACAACACGCAACAAGGAAAAAAAGTACCATTTAAACATAAGCATACATTATGCTCCTCATCAATCCGGAATTGATCTTTATAATAAACTGCCTCAAACTTGGTCAACACTTTCGAATAGTAGATTTAAGTAAACATTAAAAGCATTTTTACAACAACATGCATTTTGTAGCATAATTGATTTTAAAAAGTATACATTCTCTTAGAAGTGTCAAGTGGACTTTACCTTTAATTGACTTTATTTTTAATTCGACTAAAAGCAGCTGTTATAGTACTATTTTTTTTCTCTTTTAATATTTGTATTATTAATTACTCTATTTTGTGTTTAATTTACATTTTATCTTATGTGACTATGTATACATGTATTGTATTGACGTGACTAATATCGTAAATTAACAATATAATAGATAAATAAAATTTCAACACTGGCTTGCTAGTCGCTATACTGTGCAGACGTACGCACCAGAGTTTTCTATATCAGTTCGTATTTACCGTGAAATCTTCTTTGTGTCTTGCAAAGTGTTATTGTATTAATAGTGGTATTACCACCAACACCCATAATAACCCCTTATGATGGGGTCTGACTCCGAAGAGGAGTTTAAAACGCCGAAGAAACGGGAACGAGGAAGGCCACGCCATGCGGAATCTGACAGCTCGGCTTACACGTCATCATCCGAGGTAAGGCAGCAATTAAAAAAGCCCCACAACAAATCGCAAACGACCACTTCTACCGCCGCCAACATCACTAACACACCCACCCCGATGGTACACTCAAAACACAGTATAGACACGCTTTCACATTTCACACAGCACACGAATTAACTAGGGTTCAAATGGCCCAAATCTGGCATAAGCGACAATTCGATAACACAGGAGTAATTTTTAAAACTAAACACGGCTTCATTATAAAGACGAACGCGGAGAATCAGAAGATTCTAAACGAACTAAACACACTCAAAGCAGAAAAAGTTATCACCAAATACTCGACCGCGGCATCAACCGTTACCCCAGAAAAACGCGAACCATCCACATTGTACAGCTGTATAATTAAATCAGTTGAACTGGAAATCAACGAACAGGCTATTAGCGATGAATTAATGGGCTAATTTACGTTTCCTCTTCTCAAACATTAATTCCCTCCAAAACAAATCCCATCTCCTATTCCATTATTTGTCAAATAATCCCATCCAAGTAAACCTCCTCGTTGAAACAAAAACTAAAAATCCATTCAATTTTAATAATTGGCGGAGTTTGCAAATTCCATCCACAATTAGCAACTCATATCAACGAGGAGGATCCATTGCAGCCTTTCATCCGTCAATCCCCTTCGGTAAAGCCAATCCCCCCCGCATCAATAATACCTTAAATGAATGCCTCCACTTTCCACTTCCTATCAACAATATAATCCTTCATATATTCCTTGCTTATATCCATCCTAATTCCTCTATTGATGATACTATTTTTATAAAGGCCTCATTGTTTGATTATGCATTGATTATTGGAGATTTGAACGTCAATAGTAGGAAATCCCGTCAGATCCACAATTTTTGTTCTAACTCCAATTTTGTTCAGATCCATACTACTCCAACATTCATAATGAATGAATCCCAATCATCCACTCCCGATAGAATCCTATGCACTTCCAACATCCGCTCTCTTATTCATTCCGTTACACTTATTCCCGATCTATGCTCCGACTACTGGTCCATCCAGTTCGATCTAAATACCCAAGCACTTCCCGCTCCCCCTCCACCTCAATATATTTTCCATTACCAGAGCTGCAATATTGAAAAAGTAGCCAATGACATTATGACAATTTTTCAAAACGAACAAGACATAAATCCTACTATTATTTCCAATTTTAACCACTCATTATCAAAATCAATTTCAATGCATACTCCTAAAATAAAAAAAACAATTCTATAAATACCCACTTCCTAAATTTATCCTTCGACTTTTAAAATACAAGAGACAACTTTACAGAGACATTAAATTCTACGATGACAGTTCACTCAGACAAAGATTCAATAAATTAAACAAAGAAATTAAAACACTTATTCTCGAATATGAAAAACAAAAATGGACTGAAACCTGTAATAAAATTAACGAAACGCACGGAAAGACATACTGGACAGAAATTAAAAAATTATCAAAGTAGAAACACTCCAACTATACAAACAATATTAAAGACCCAACTGACGGTTCCATATTGATGGACGATTTATTGATTGCAGAAGCTCTTGCTGGACATTTAGAGGCTACATTTAAACCAACACAAAATAATGACTATGACAGAAACTTTTTTAAATTGATTAATGACTGGTACGATTCATTTGACAAAACTCCTTTACCTCCTCCAATTGACGATTCAATAGACGAGACAGACTATTATACAATATTACACTCTGGTAAAAATTCATCTCCAGGTTATGATAAAATTCCCAGATCAATCCTTAAAAAACTTCCCTATGATATTCACCTTTTCATTTTAAAAATATTCAACTTCTGTTATTCCCAACAATATTTCCCTCCCGAATGGAAACAAGGTATCATTTTATGTATTCCCAAACCAGATAATAACCTCTCCCTCGTTTCAAGCTATCGTCCTATTACCCTTCTTTCTGTTATAGGCAAACTCTACGAATCCCTCATAAAACAAAAACTCCTTCAAACATCCATTAAATCCATTCCAGATTACCAATTCGGTTTCCTTCCTAAAAAATCAACCCTGCTTCCACTTTCCATTCTCACCTCCAATATACAAACTAAACATCTTGAAGGTCAGAAGTCGGCTATACTATTTTTGGACATCTAAAAAGCTTTCGACACTGTTTGGCATATTGGGCTCCTTTATAAATGTTATATATTAAAAATCCCTTGTCACCTTATTATCCTAATACACAACTTCCTCTTTAATAGATCCTGCAAAGTAAGAATCCGACAAACACTTTCTCATTCCTTCCTAATCTTACAAGGCGTCCCTCAAAGCTCTCCCTTATCTCCCCTTCTATATAACATATATTGTCACGACATATATAATCCCGATCCTTTGTACTTTAACCCCTCACAATATCCTTTACTCTTTGCTGACGATACTGCCCTTATTACCCACGCCCCTACTCTCCAAATTGCCCAACGATCCCTCCAATCTTCATTTGACTCCATCCAAGCTTGGTGTTCAAAATGGCGAATAAAAATAAATCCCAATAAATCCAAACTATTTATCCCTTTCCACAAAATCACACCACAGTACCCAACAATTATAATAGACAACATCGCCATTCATCCCACATACACCTGCAAGTACCTAGGCATCCTGTTCGACACTAAACTTTCCTTCAAACCCCACGCCCAATCCATAAAAACTAAAATCAAAAACAGGGCCCGGCATTTCAGATCATTGACATATAAAAAAGAAGGCATATCAATTAAAAAAGCCACACATATATATACATCGATATGCCGGCCCCTGTTAGATTATGGTTCAATCCTCTTCACCCAACTCCGTCCATCCATCCTTCACCACATCGAAGTTGCAGAAAGATCAGCCCTAAGAACCCTAACCAAACTCCGCCACCCAAATAATCCACTCCATAACCCCTCCAACGACCTCTTGTATGAAATTACCCAAATCCCACCAATATCCCAGCGTATATTAAGCCTTACTACTAAATTTGCAAAAAATCCATCAAATCTATCCCTTTTAAACAAATTTTGTATCCCTCGAAATCCAAATATCCCTTCTAAGTATCAACATCCTCCCCTCACAATACATCAACCCATTTGTATGAATCACCATGACAGTTAAGCTAGCTAGCAAAGATACCTTTTTTTTCTCACTTTAAATTCAAGACATGGGCTGAAAGACCTCAGGTCTATAGCCCAGACGGACTAACACCACATTATTTGTTTTTGCTTATGTATATATAAATGTAATTATGTAATTTTCCGAATAAAGATTATTGTTATTTTTAAAATTTCAAATTCAATTTCAATTTCGAAAAAATTAAAAAACATAGGTCAAAACAATTGTTCTGCAATAAATTATAATTCAATAGTATATGTTTTCTAATTAATCGTAAAACAAATAATTTCTAAATTTCAAATAACTGGAGAAATCAAGCCTTTTTTAATTACTTAAGAGTAGACATTTTGTTAAGCGTGGAATTGTTTTATAAATTAATACGGTCGGAACGTGTATTCATCAATAAAAATACATTCATATTACAAAATACTCATCTTGGGTAGATTGTTAGTAGAACACGCCAAACAACTAAAATTAAGCTGCGAACATTTTTTGTAAAACAGAAAGGGACGATTTGTAGTTACGTTACGTTGAAAACAGAGGAATTCACTTTGAGAAATTCTTTTCACATGGTAAGGAAACAATTGCTAACTCTAAAAAATAAGTTTGAACGTAACTCTGGCTTTAAGCAAACAATTTATTATTTATGAATGAGTACATCGAATTAGGCCACATAAAACAATATTTGATTGTAGAGGCTTTCACTTTGTGATACATATTTTATAACTTTAAATTAAATAAAATAAACTTTGTTTATATCACACGCTTAAGCGTTTATTTTATTTTATTTAAAGTCACATAAAACAAGTAATTCATATTGGCAACGTCGTCAGAAGCTAAACTGTCATTTACATATTGTGATATTAAGTTATTAATTAAATTAAAAGTGTATAAATCATCGAACGCTTGTGTATTGATATTCGTCAATTGTGTTTTAGTGTGTTTGTGACTTTGCTCGAAGAAATTCATTGTATCACAAAGATATCTTTCCGTGTGCTAGGTAAGCGCATGCGTAATTGTCTTGCTGCCCGATAGTGCATTGCCCGTTATTATTTTGCAACGTTGTCGAATCTCCAGAGATTTACCTATTTTAAGGTGAAATGTCTCGTGCATGCGGAAACTGCAACTGTAATATTGGTCCACGAGCAAAATCGTTAAAGTGTGCTTCATGTAGAGTACGCTTCGACGTAGACTGTTTGGAACAATTGTTTTTAAAGGCATATTTCATTGCCGAATCATCGAAGAGCAACGGCAACCAGTGGGTATGCGATTCGTGTACGCTGCCTTCAACTCCAGCACCGGCGACCGTACGGACATCAATCGGTCAATCTAATCACTCGCGCGCCTCATTTTCTCTCACTCAGCCCCAGTACGACGGCCCATCAATTGCAGATACGATTCGTTCGATATTCAGAGACGAATTTATGCCCCTTTTTAGAACTGAGATGTTGAATGTTTTAGCGGATTTAAAGAATGATATTCAATCTCTCAATGGCCGCATTGCCGCGCTCGAAGCTGCGAATAGTAATAATAATATTACAGCAAACATTTGTCGAAATATAACACAACAAGCGGAAATTATTCATGAAGTTGAAGAGAGGCAGAAACGAATGACTCATTTTATGGTATTTAATTTACCGGAAGCTACTGGGCCTCTTAATGAAAGAGTTGAAAAGGATATAATTTCCATAAAATCTATTATTAATCCCCAAACAAAGTTTGAACTGATTGAAGTATTTCGGCTTGGTAAACCTGGCAATAAAACACTCGCTGTTAAATTAATATTTCCCAAAACTAAGGAAGCACTTGATATTCTCAAAGTAACACGAGTAATAGACACGGGCAATATACGTTTTAATAGTGATTTGACTCAATTGCAGAGGAAGCATTTGAAAGAACTAAGACATGAATTAGATGAAAGAAAGAAACAAGGTGAAATAGATCTAACTATTAAATATAATAATGGCCATCCGTCAATTATTAAATCAACTCGAAAGGCAAAAAACTAAATATATATTTCCAGAATGTGGGTGGCCTTAAAGGAAAAATTAAATCATTTATGTTAAATGTTTCTATATGTGTGTATGACGTTATTGTACTTGTAGAAACTGGGTTGGACAATACCGTAAGAAATAGTGAATTAAACTAATTTTATTATATATAGAGCTGACCGTTCGGTTCTTAGCAGTGCCAAAAGTAGAGGAGGTGGAGTTTTAATTGCGGTTAAAGAAAATTTAACCAGTTGCATCGTACCAAGTTTATTTATTTATTTATTTATTGATACTTTACAATATCCTGTTATTATACATATAGAACTGTAAACTATAAAAAAAAATCACAACAATTTTGCTCACAGGACTTGCAGGCCGAATTCACATTTCACAACTATGTGTTCTTCCACTCAGACCCAATAACTTTCCTCTTCTGTAGGTGCCTCTTAACTTTAGATGAAGGAAATTCATCCAATGTGTATTTTTTGCAATTTAGACAATATTCTAGCCATTTTTTGTGATAAAATAGAACACTTATTTGTAAAGGTGAATAACAAGTATATAATTGGGGCGATATATATTCCACCGGCTACGAATATATCGCATTATACATTACATAGCGATGAACTGGAGAGAATATGCAGTGTGAACTCAAAGTGTGATTTCATTTTTTTCCGGTGATTACAACTTACCGAATGCTACTTGGGATAATTATGGTGATAGTGTATTAAGTGATAATAATAATAGTTATCCTGCCAACGTTTTAGCCAGCACACTGAACTTTTACAATTTACGCCAAGTGAATCAAATCCCAAATACTAGAGATGTATTTTTAGATCTAATGTTCTCCAATATTATTGGGACAAATGTAAACCATGCTACCTATAGTTTATGTAATTCTAGTACTCATCATATTCCATATTGTATAAATTTACCACTCTCAACGCTTGAGTTTACTTGCCAAACCGAAGAATGGATATATGACTTCAAAGCTGCGGACTATAAGGGAATTAATAATTATCTAGCCAATACTAATTGGGATCAAGTTTTTTCAAATAGATCTATTGATGTTAATGTTTGTGATTTCAATAATATTTTGTATTCTTTTCTTGAAATGTTTATTCCTGTTAAATTTATAAAAACATCAAATTATCCCAAATGATTTAACAAGGATTTAATCAAACTAATTCAAGCAAAAAAGCGTTCTCATACAAAATATAAATCTACTGGTTTAAGATCTGACTATGAGTCATTAAGTACTACAGGCAAAAATGCGAAGAACATTGGTACATTGTTGAGTCTAAAACTAATGCAATGCAAAACGAACGGCTATCAAAAGGAAATGCATTTGAATAACGAGGTAAGCGATTCACTCGAGGGCATATACACAGCCATGTAACAATTTACCAAACTATCAAGTAAACGAATTGATTGACTTGTATAAACTAAATGTTACTCTTATTGAAGTTTTTAACTGTTTGTCTTCTCTTTCCGAGTCCTGTAATGCGGGCCCTGGCGGTATTCCTGCGTACTTTTTAAAACGATGTATCTGCCCTGTGAGTAAACCAATACATACGCTTTTTACTAAATCTTTATCTTTAGGTACCTTTAGAGGTGTATCAATTCAATCAGTGATACCAAAAATATTTGACTTGCTCATCTCAAAGCAACTCATTTGGTCATGTTCCAACATAATAATTAGTCAGCAGCGTGGATTTCTTAAAGGAAAATCAACTGTAACCAACTTGTTATTATACCAAACATTTTTGTCGAATGCTTTGGAGAAGGGATTTAAAGTTGATCCAATATACACTGACTTCTCCAAAGACTTCGATAGAGTTCAGCATGGCTTCTTCTTGCATAAGTTAAAATTAATGGGTTTTGGTGTAGCTGTAATAAGTTGGCTTAAGAGTTATTTAAAAGAGAGAACTCAATGTGTACGTATAGGCAAGTATCTATCGGATACTTTTCAGGTATCTTCAGGGGTACCTCAGGGATCGCATTGTGGACCTGTTTTATTTCTGCTTTTTATTAATGATATCGGCACGGAAATTAAGAACAGCAATTTTCTCCTCTATGCGGACGACTTAAAAATGTTTAAGGTTATTAAGGCTATAGATGATCAATTAAAACTTCAAGATGACCTAAATAATGTGGCTAATTGGTGTGAAATGAATATTCTACATTTAAATTTGAGAAAATGTTTTTACATCCCATTCAGTTGTGGGAGAATTA
Organism: Ontholestes murinus; assembly: GCA_963969525.1. NCBI lineage: Eukaryota > Metazoa > Arthropoda > Insecta > Coleoptera > Staphylinidae > Ontholestes > Ontholestes murinus. The sequence goes on from CAXAKX010000954.1 coordinate 97,539, forward strand.
TCAATTTTAATTATAAAATAAATGACCACATTTTACGTGATACAACAGAAATTAAAGATTTTGGCGTAATAGTTACGACCAAGTTAAATTTTACAAAGCACATTTCATCTGTTTGTAGTAGGTACTTTATAATATTAGGATTTATTCAAATATTTAGTAGTGACTTTAAGTACCATACAATAAAATATCTATATATATACAGGGTGTCCCGTTAATGTGGGGAAATGGTTGGACCATATATTTCTGGGGTCAAAATATGACTAATAAAAAATATTTTAGTTTTCAAGTGGTGGTACTACTGTTTTCTATATTTCCTGTTAATCACTAATGTCCATAATAACTTAAATGATGTATTATACTAAGGTAGTTATTAATAATTAATTTGATTCAAATCGAATAAAGCGTTCAATTGTTATAAACAAAAGAAATAAACAATTTTGAAACTTTGAAGACAAATTTCGGCTTAACCCTAAATTTTTGGATATAGATAAGCTGTGTTAAGTCATCATATTTTTACCCCAGGAATCTATGGTCTAGCCATTTCCCCGCATTAACGGGACACCCTGTATATATATATAAATTATATTTTTCGGGTTAGTTTTGGTGTTTTTTAAAAACTTTTACTTTTTCTTGACACGAATAATTTTGATTTATTTGAATATTACATAACTTATAACGACGAACAATATAATGATATTAATATAATAATAATGATTTAACGGATAATATAATAATGGTGTGCGCTCGTGGCTTGCGGTCCTATTTATAATATTTGTAATGATAACTAAGCAAAATGACATCTGGTGTTATTGCGGATGAAAATGGAGTGTTAGCAAATACCTAGGAAATGATGCAATAATAATTAAATATATTTCTTAACAATTAAAACGATTAATAAATAACAAAGGATTGCCTTATTGTAGCCGCCAGGTTACTCCTACCCCCTTAGATTCGACACACTCCGGGTGGAGAATTTAGGGAATTGTCCATGGGGGCAACGTGCCGAAGTTTCTTCTTTAAAAATTTGATTCCTAAAATTAGGGCACAAATTAACACTAACACATATAACGATAGTGTCCACGCACTGGGGCTTAAGGGTATAACTGTTTCTGTAATTTGGAGCATTGGGGATAAGACGGGCATGTCTTCTAATTTCAGTCTTTTAAGATGAATGGTAAAATTGTTTATGTTGTAGTTTTCCAGTTTTGTTTCGATGCATTAATAAACACGGGGCTTCCAGATATTGCTTCAATTTTGGGAATTTTAATGTCCTTGTAGAATATCTGGCACTCATCTGGCTCGATCAAGAAGACACCTTGAAGTTCTGTTGTTTCCTCGTGTTTGGGACATGTGATTTTAAGGGTTTCTTTCTTAGGCATATATCATTTAGAGGCCAAATTTTAGAATTAAATTTTGATTTTAATAGGTATTTAATATTCGTTATTATTGTTACATATTCTGATTTGTACTTTGCAGGTATTGAATGTAAAGCGTAAAGGTCAAATGAATATTCGTAATTTATTGGAAGATGAAGAAAATAATGAATTTTTGTTTTGTCAATTTTGCAATTAACTGTCATTATAGATTCAAAGTCAAACATATTTTCTAGTTTCATTTCGAAAGGTAGTTCCTCTTGGTAATGGATAGAGATTTTTTTTAATTCGTCAAATAAATCCTGAGGTCTTATTATATCTGGGTTTAAGACTCTTAATTTGCAGAACGTTATTGAGTTAATAATTTTGTGTAGTATGTTTCTAATTGTACCAAAAAGTAAAAGCATCTGATTATATAGGTCTTTCGCATACAGAATATGTTGGTGGTCAATCTCTTCTTTAAAAATTGCATGTAGTTGCATTATTCTAGATTGTAGAGTATTTTGATTATGTGCAATGTCCTGAAGAGTATTATTAAAATTCTTTATTTTTTTTTGAGTTTACACTATATCCAAATTTTATCTGATTTTGTAAATTATTTTGGTTACTTGCCAAATGTTCTAAAATTTTGTTTATTCTTTTCTCGTCACGGGCGTCCATATTACCGCTTATCGATTTAATGATACTGCCTAATCCATCTATCAAGCCTCTTTTAGTTCTTTTGGGTAAAACATTTAATTGAATAGTATTAATTTGATCAATAATATCATTTCTGGTGTAATTTACCAATTTATTATAGTTCTGAAATTCTAGTTTAAATTTGGAAATATTGCTCATGGTGCTTATCAAGAATTCATATTGATAATTTAGATTTTCAAATTCATTATATATGGGTTTAATATCATAATGATATACTATCGTATGTTTGGTTTTTTCAAGCTTTGCTGTGCCTAAATTCACAGGAATTAATCCGATGTTTTCGGTGATATTTTTAACTTCAAAACACATTACATGCGGAAGGAAGATCAATCTGAAATGAATTATTTTTGTTTACTAATTTTTGGAATGTTCAGATTTAGTATAGTTCTCAAAAAATGACTTTCTTTGCTGGACTAAACTAGGATTTGGAATTATCGAAGATGATGGCCCTGGTACTTCATCATCAATTTTTGGTGTACCCAAATAGATGTTTATTCGTAATTTAGAATTTTGGAAGATATAATTTATCATAGCTTTAACTAAATTATAGTCTAATTGATCTAGGCCACAACCTAATTTGGGAATTGCTAATTTAGTTATATTTTTGTCTAAACAGAATTGTTTTAAATTTATCAATGTATTAAACAAACATTTTAAAGTGGGTTTGTCGAAATAATTTTCTTTAGTGATCAAATAAATAATATATCTACCTTCTTCTTTAATATGACAGAGAGAATATAATTTTGCGTTTTGTTTTGATAAATCTCTAATTTTACCAAATCTTAATTTAAATTCACGTGCTATTCCTGCACTCATTTTTAAATCTCTACTCACACAGTGAGCGAGTGAGTATTCTAGAGGGGCATTGAATAAGTCATCTGAAATTTCTCTTACATTTTCATTGTTTATTTCTTCATTATTATTTAACATCTCAATAAATGTTTCAAAATTTGGGGTTTGTTTTAAATTAGATCTTTTGACTCTGGGACGTTTAATATTTGACAAATGAATTTTACTAGATTGATTATGATGTCTGGTTTCTATTTCTGCTGTTTTACGATTAGGATCAATAGTTTGAATGTTTTCTTTTTGATATTTATTTTTAGTTTTTCATTGTTTCTGTTTGTTTCTAATAAATACCTTTTCTGGAATTTCCGGGACTTCCTCTCGCGTTAAGTTATGTTTTTCAATAGCTTTTGTTTTATTCTCATTTATTGTTTCGTTTATTTGTTCATACAACAATTTGACTTTAGTTTTATGATTTTCTACATAATTGTTTGTAATTAAGGTTTCTAAGTTGAGGTCTAAAAGAGATTCGTTATCGATGTGCCCCGAAATAATTTCAGAAGGTTTTAATTTTGTAGTCGAATGGATGGAATTATTATATGCTAGTACGGCGTATAAGGTTTTAATTTCTATTGGTTCTTTCTTAAATATGTCTTGGTTATTTAGGAGCCGTATGTGTTCAATAATTGTTGAATGTACGCGTTCTATTATTCCATTAGATTCTGGGTGTTGGGAACTAATAAAATGAATTTTGATTTTATGAATTTCCAAAAGTTCTCTAATAACCGTGTTCTTAAATTCCAAATGATTATCCGAAATAATTAATTTAGGGATTCCATGGTGACAAAAGAATTTTATTAAATTGTTTGCTACTTCAACAGCTTGGTAAGAATTTAATTTGTAAAGTTGCGTATATTTAGAAAATGAATCAATTATAGTAAGAAATTTGGAACTTTCAAGAGCAATACAATCTATATGAGTTATTTCAAATGGTTTCATAGCTGTTGGGGTGTTATTAAATTTTAATTTAAGTGGTTTGCGATCATATTTAGAAACTAAACAGACTTCACAATCATTAATATATTCTTGGATTGATTTCCTCATACTTGGCCAATAATATATACGTTTGAGTTTTAATTCAGTTTCATCGATGCCTCGATGATTTGTTTTTCCCTCATGATAATTTTGGATAATTTCCAATATATCGTTATTATTTTCAACGTCCGTAAGCAAATTATTACATTTAGTCATTTTAAGTTCTGAATTTTTAAAATAATTTTGGAGAACGCTACTGAATTTTTCGTAAATAGGACTTTTGAAGTATAGATAATAATTTATTTTGGGGACAATATATTCTTTTACAAAACTAATGACTTCATTCACAAAATTTCTTTTAGAAAATTGAACATGTATTCGCATTTTTTTATTATTAAATAAATTAGTAATTTTCGGTTTAGATGATGAATGTTCCACCTCTGTAATTATAATTTGGTTATCACCAACGTTGACCGGTTTATCCAATATTGGTATACCAAAAATAGGGTTTTCCGAATTTGAATGAATTGTAGCGCCATCATTTTCAATTTCATTTATACGAGTAGTTTCCGGGGGTTCTACAATAACTGATGACTGATCATTTTCAATCTCATCAAAATTTTTCAAATATTCTTCTAAATTTTGGGCATGTTCTTCGTTAACATTTAGTTCGATCCTAGATAGTGCGTCAGCATTTTTGTTTAAAGTACCCTTTTTATAAACAATTGTATAATCGTACTCCGAAAGTTTTAATCGCCATCTTACTAATTTAGAATTTGGTTCTTTTATGGACATCAACCATTGGAGAGGCCTGTGGTCAGTGACTATTTGGAAGGTGCGTCCGAATAAATAAGGGCGAAAGTATTTGACAGCCCAAACTATGGCAAGAAGCTCTTTTTCTATAGTGGAATATCGAGATTCGGAATCATTTAAAGTACGGCTGGCATATGCAATGGGTAAATCTGAACCGATTTTACCCTGTGACAAAACAGCGCCCAGAGCTTGATTACTGGCGTCTGTAGTAAGTATAAATGGTTTTGTAAAGTCCGGATATTGTAATAAAGGTTGATTCGTTAGAACATTTTTGCACAGATTAAAACAATTTATGTATTCGGAATTTTCAATGTCGATAACAGCATTTTTCTTTAAACATTTCGTCATGGGTTTCGTCAGGTCGGCAAAATTTTTAATGAATTTACGATAATAACCTAACAGTCCTAAAAATCATTTTATCTGTTTTGTTGTTTTTGGGATTGGGTAATTTTGGATAGCTAATACTTTGTCAGGATTAGATTTAACTCCTTCGGGTGTAACTATATGTCCTAAGTATGAAACTTCTTTACGTAAAAATTCTGATTTGTCAAGCTGGATTTTAAAATTTGATTCTTTTAGTCTTTCGAACACTTCTGTCAGTCTTTCAATATGTTCTTGTAAACTGGTTGAAAAAATAATAATATCGTCCATGTAAACTAAACAAGATTTGTTTTGAATACCGCGTAAAATTTCGTCCATGACACGTTGGAAAGTAGCGGGTGCGTTTTAAAGTCCGAATGGCATTCTAAGAAATTCGTAATGTCCATGTTCAGTGTTAAATGCGGTTTTAGGAATGTCACGTTCATCTATCTCGATTTGGTGAAAACCTGACGCTAAATCTAAAGTAGTAAAATACTGAGCCTTGCCTAATTTATCTAAAAGGTCTGTAATATTGGGAAGAGGGTACCGATCACCCACAGTCTTATCATTTAGTTTCCGGTAGTCAAAAACAACACGCCATTTCCGCTGGCCTGATGCGTCTAATTTTTTTGGGACTATCCAGATAGGGGAAGACCATGGACTAAATGATGGTCTTATAATATTTTGCTAAAGCATTTCGTTAATTTGTTTACTCACTTCCGCTTTATGAATTTCCGGATACCTATATGTTTTTGTATAGACTGGTACTTCGTCAGTCGTAATAATCCGGTGTTTTATTTTATTTGTGAACGTTAAATTATTATTTTTGGAATGAAAAATTACAGTATATTTAGAAATTAAATTTTTTATAGCGACTTTCTCTTCATTATTCATGTGATCTAATCTTAATTGTGAAAAATCAAACTTTTTATCAGACGTATTAAACATATTACAATTATTATATTTACTTTTCTTATTATTTATCTTATTATTACCATTTATTTTTGGCGAATGAGGTACCACATCATATTCGCTGATGGGCGTCACTACAAATGGTTTCTTTTGAGTTACATCTCTATTAATATCTGTCTTATTAATTACAGTACAACAAGCTTTGCCATTTTTAACTGTTGTGATACATTCAGGTAAATAAATATTAACAAGGTCCATCTCAGGGACTACGGCTTCACCGTTTATCATATTACCTATTTCAAATTCAATTATTTGTTGGGTTTGTGCAGGCACCAATATGCTCTTGATGACTTGTGGTCCAACAGATTTAGAATTATCACTACGATTTGTATCACTTTGATTTTTCTCAATATTATTATTATCATTTTTAATATAATTATTAATATCATTGCAACTGTTATTTTCGATATTATTAAGATTTACGTTAGATGTTGAATCAAAATTAAATGGAATTTTGCAGTAAGGAGTTACTACAGAATTTTTTGAAAAATCTACACTAGCTTTAAGTTTTATCATATTATCTACTCCAATTAAAATATCAAAATAAGAATGAAAATCAAACACGTAGCATTTTAATTTTTTAGCAGAATTATTTTTAAATAAATTTTCTAAAGAAATATCAACACTATATTTTCCTCGAGAAGTACCATGTGCGCTGGTAACTTCAAATGGATCACTTAATAAATTTTTATTTAATTTACACGCTAATTGTGGGCTAATAAAGGATCGGGTGCTCCCGGAATCCATTAAAATTTTAACACTTGTTTTAGGATCTATTATAAATGGTAAATTACTGCTATTATTTATTATTCCTAAATATTCAATTACATTTCCGAGGCTTTGTCGTCTAAAAAATTGGATTTGTTATTTCTATTATCGTCTCCCGGTTTATTAATAAAAGCATTATTGTCTTTCGTCTCGTCTAGATTAAATAACCTTGGCCTGTTATTCGTATATGTTGTGGAAGTCGACATTGGTGTCGGACTAGGTAACTGAGGCGGCCTTTGTTGTGCATACTGATTAAGATTTTGCGGGTAATAGCCGCGATTATAATTATAATTATGATTCGTATGAAAATTATTTTCATTTCTTGGTCTCTTATTAGAAAAATTCTGATTGAAATTAAAAGGTCTTTTATTAATTTGATCGTTTGGCGGTCTACCAAATACTTGTCGATTAGTTGGAAGTGGACGCGGATTTTGGTGGCGAAAATTTAGTTGAACCGGTTGACTCGGGAATTGCCGAAATTGAGAATTAAAATTTTGCGAAGCGAAATTTTGTCTATTAATACTTTGATTAGGCGTTTGGAAATTATGCCTAATATTTAAATTTAAATTTGAAGAATTTTGTCCGTCTAATGTATTTTGAAAATTAATTTCTTCTATAACAAAATTAATAGCTTCTTCTAAACTAGCTGGATTTCTTAACCTAATAATACTCTGCATATTTCCGCGTAGACCTCGTAGGAACGTTTTTAATGCGAGCTCATCGTAGCTGGCTAAATGTACACGTTTTGCGGCATCGGTCATTTCTAAGACGGGTAAAGAATTTATCTTACTTGAAAGTTTACTCCTCAAAATTTGCAATCTCTCTCCAAAATCTAGATAGCTTTCGTTTTTTACAGGTTTTAGATTAATTAGTTGTTGTACAATGCAATCGTAATTTCTTAAGTCACCAAACCGTTGGCGAAGATGGTCCCTAATTTCGGGCCAAGTGTTTAATTCTGTACGCGATCCTATTGTAATCAAAGCCCTATCTCTTAATTTTCCTATTATGGCATTAATTAAATATGTGTTAATTTGTTTATTATTTAAGGGTCTAAACACAGCCAAAACGGCCTCACATCGAGTTATAAAAATTTCTGTTAAAGCACTGTCACCATTAAAAACAGGAATAGTTTCTACATTTAACTTTAATAATTGATAATCAATATTTGCCATTGTTAAATTTATGTTATCTAATCTTTGAATCAATTCGTCAATAACAAAACCGACTGGTGAATGATGGTTAATAGGAGAATTTAAATTTAAAGGGGAAAATTCAGAATCAGAATTTGTACTATCGTCAGACATAAATTATTCGCGAACAAGATAAAAGTGAGCCTCTAAATAATACGCTTACCCAAATATTATCACACTGTCCATCTCCTTGGTATTCGTCCAGGGAATGATGTGAGCTGGTGATGCCTTCTCGTGCTGCTGCCCTTGGAGCTGGATCCTCGATGCTCGGAGGACTCTTCGGTGCGGAAGCGACGAAGAAGATTTCAGGTCTCTGACTAATTGTTGGGACAAACGAAGTCTTGATATTCCCTCAGGACTTCTTCAGAGAATCCTACCGACTGCGCCAATTATATTTTTCGGGTTGGTTTTGGTGTTTTTAAAAACTTTTACTTTTTCTTGACACGAATAATTTTGATTTATTTGAATATTACATAACTTATAACGACGAACAATATAATGATATTAATATAATAATAATGATTTAACGGATAATATAATAATGTTAATAATGATGGTATAATGATGATGTGCGCTCGTGGCTTGCGGTCCTATTTATAATAATATGGAATGATAACTAAGCAAAATGACATCTGGTGTTATTGCGGATGAAAATGGAGTGTTAGCAAATACCTAGGAAATGATGCAATAATAATTAAATATATTTCTTAACAATTAAAACGATTAATAAATAACAAAAGATTGTCTTATTGTAGCCGCCAGGTTACTTATATATAAACTCATAACTATTTACCATAAAGGTGCTAGCTTAGTTAGTCACTTGGTTGCATGATAGTCTGGATGTACCTCGTTTCTTGTTTCTTTGTGTTTTTTGCTCCCCATACTCTTTTCACTTGTCATGCTTCTTCTTTTAAATAAATAAATAAATAAATTTATTTCCCAACAGAAAAACTAAAACAGGAAATTTCATAACTTATAATACTGTGTACAACTTTTAAATAATATAATACTACATAATTCCGTAATAATTGCAACTGAGGATAGCGATTGAATGTAATCTCATGCAATATTGTTACAATCAAGTAAATTTTGGCGAAATTCTCCAAAGGATGTAAAAATGTCAGCATTCCATTGTATGTTGTGGTAGTTCGAGATCATCCTTATAAATGGTAAGTTTTGATGCCCACGTGTCCTGGATACTCGATAGTAGAAGCTGCAGCTGCATCTTAGTCTGGCAGGTGGCACACGTAGTTGTATTTGATTAGTCAAGTTCATGGAGTCTATGTTTCCATGAACACATGAACAATCTGATGCAAATAACAACCCGACAACTTGATGATGCTTGAGTAGTGGAGGTAAATGGAACTCATTTAATAAAAAATCGTAGCTGTGTCCTCTTGCTGGATATTGTTTTGATTTTTTAATGTAAATATTTGAGAAATCTTTTTTGTACGCTTTCGAGCATGTTCTTATATTTCAAATAAGCTGGATACCACACTGGAATACAGCAATCTAGCTTGCTCATTATGGACATGATAGTGGTAAGCTTTGAGAACTCGCTGACTAGATTCATAATATGGTCATTAAACGAGAGTTTCGATTCAAAATATACTCCCAAGTCCTTAATTTTAGCTGGTCTGTGAAGTATTGAATTGTTGAGATGAGAATTGAAGTTATGTATTTCAGCATTGCGAGTGTATGACATCACAAAAAATTTGTCTCGATTTAGAGTTAATCCATTATTTAATTTAATATCATCTGCATACAATAATATGTTACAGGCAATAGTGAGACAAACATCATTTATAAATAGAAGAAACAAGAGCGGTCCGAGATTTGACCCTTGGGGTACACCGCTGGAGGCTACATATTCATTAGAATAATGACCTTTATAATGAACCTTATGTTTTCTTTGCTCAAAATATGATTTTGGCACTTGTATAATGTTTGTGCTAATATTAAAATGATGCAATTTCTTAGGTAGTAGGTCATGAGGCATACGATCAAAGGCTTTTGTCATATCTGTGTATATCACATCAGTTTGGCGTCGACTATCTAAATTATCGAATATGAACTGTGTTAATGTAAGCAAACTAGTAGTCGTGGATCTTCTGGTTAAGAAGCCGTGCTGGTGTACGAGGGTAGATTGAAAAGTTTCCGGAATGGGCAAGAGATGACGCGCGTATCGTAAAATTGTTATGATGGTTGTCAAGGCTAACCTATTTTAGGTAAGCTGTCAAATTTTCAGACACGTGCGTTGTTCCGTTTTTGTTTACTAGGATATCTTGTGAAGCAAGTCAGGCAAGTTGTTTTATTTTATTTTTGATTTTTGCTTTCTCCCGTATTTCTATTTTTAATATTTGTTGTGAATATGTTTAGTTTAGTTTAGTTTATTTACTTTACAAGTCCTACAAAAAAAAATACAAAATAAGATAATAAGATACATTTACAATAACTTGAATTTAGATCGCAGGACTTGAAGGCGGAGTTCACAGGGCAGTGTTCTTCCACTCAAACCATTGTTTCCTGTTTTCGATGACGATCAGGAGGTCATTTTTACCATTGAGGCAATATTTTAGCCATTACTAGTGGCTATTTTTATCCAATTTTCTTGGAGTTATTTTATTATGTGTATGTCAATGTAGACAATTGTATATTTGATGCTCCAAGGATTTGTGAATTATGCATCCGACTACTGCTGCTGCTAGTTCATTTTCTTTGTGATTCCAGGTTCCTTTTCATTTAACCCTTGCTTTGTTGCCTTTTCCCGTTTCTCATCTCTAAATTTACCTCTAGCATTGCCAATGTGCAGATATATTTTAATTTATCTATTTTTTATTGTCATCTGTTTAACAGCCCCGTGTCACCTGGTTTTATGTTTATCTGTTAACCTGCCATCTGTATATTTATTTATTTTCAATTTGACACTTGCTATTACTAAGTATTATCTATTAATCCATCATCTATTTTTTTGATAATCTGTTCAACTGTAATCTCTCAATTTACATCTAGCATTGCCAATGTGCAAATATATTTTACTTTATCTATCTCCTATCTTTTATCATCTGTTTCTAATTTCCCACTGTATTCTTCGATCTTCCGCTGTCATATCATTGTCTAAGTATATTTTGGTGCTCTTCAATTTGGTACGTTTTTATTATGTCTTCTTTTTTGTCTCTTGTTTTAATTTCCGCTACCAACATATCTTTTTTTCTTCCCTTATTAATTTTGATTATTTCGATATATAAATGATGGCAAAGACAAGAATAAACTTACAGAAGAAAACGATGTCCATTTAAGCTAGGTAGTCATTAAACAAGATCAGGAACAAGTATTGTTCTGCTACTCTCTTGATGGAACCAAATCTTCAAATTAGGAGAAGTAAAACTCTTGTTATGTTCCATTTCTTTATTTTCAGATAACAATTTAGTTTTAACTTTAATAATGATCCGCAAGGACCGAAAACATGTCAGTTATCTGAAAATAAAGAAATGGAACATAACAAGAGTTTTACTTCTCCTAATTAATACTTCGCTTTTTCGTTCGATTAGCAAAAAAGCACTACTTTATTCAAAGTTGACTACTTATTATAAACGCAATATGTACGTTTTAAATTTGGGTATTCACAATTTTCATAATGATAATGTTCTCATGTACGTTTGGGATGAAACTATTGCATCAAGAGGTGCTCAAGAAATAGTTACATACATCCTAAAACATGTTCAAAATTTAAGAAGTGAAAGACACATTATAGCTTACAGTGTCATGTAGGCAAGGCAAAATAAAATAAAAGTCGCTAAAATTGTCCTGTTAAAAATAATATGGAAATCGTAAATCACGATTTTTTAATATCAGGGCATTCGATTTTACCAAATGATAATAATAATAATAATATCTTTATTGTGTTATTAGCAAAATCTGCCTTACACTTGTCATATAAGTTAAGGTATAATCGTGACTTATATATGTTATTCTAAAGTAATAAATTTTCTTAAAATTAAAATTAAATTAAAATTACGTTTAATTAAGTGGTAATTAAAAAGGTAATCATACAAAGGCAATATCACGGTCAATAAATAAATAAATAATTAAAATAGTAATGAGTAAAATGATATGATCAGTATTTAAAACCAATCTAAATGTGCAAATATGAATGATTTATCTGGAGATATTCTTCCCAACTATAATAGGCCTGATGCATTAAGTAATCTATTAATTTCCTTCGAAAACAAGAAACGCTCAGTTCTCGAGCCGCTCGAGCCGGAAATCGGTTTAAAAAAATTATGGCATAATACCTGTTACCGGTCTGTGTAGTAGATAGACGGAAATAATTTGATACTAGATTGTTCCTACGTCTAGACACATAATTATGACTATTAGCATGTGGTTGATATAAAGAGAAAGTAACCCTAATATCTTAAATTTCTTGAATGCATTGCGACAGTCATCCCTATATCTAATGTCGCCAAGAAATCGAATTTCCCGGCGCTGTAGTCTAAAAATCCGGTATCTAATTGCTGAGTAGCCCCATATAATAAGACCATATTGTATATGACTTTGAATATGGGAGAAGTAGTATTGTCGCAAAAATAAATTAAATATATAACTAACAATCATTCATAAATTCCTTTATTATATATTTCCTTAACGTATAATAATATTATATATTTAGTTATGTTTTGTAGTTTCTGCTGAAGATGACCTTAAAGTAAAAAGGGTCGAAACTAATCCAGAAATAAAATTATAATTAATGAAATTGGAAGTACTTACTTATTCTTTATTTATTTTGTAAGTGTATCTAGAAAACGATTTAATGCCAATTTGACTACGTCTACTCTTAGGCCATAAAAATCACGACTTTTGCTGGATTTCAGTCCTTGAACCACTTTACACATAGCACTCGAAAAGTCTTCACAAAATTTTAAATATCGATTCACATTCATACATTTGTTCATTAGCAGTGAGATCGCAAATTATTTTTTTACATTATGGTTGCTTTTCGAATTTATTATGCTCCGCATAGCTTTTGTTTTATTGCTAGCATTGGAAATATGATTACTATTTGCTTATTTATGTTGAGATTTGAGAGCGCAGTTGTATATTTTTTTATGGTTGGTTTTGATTCTAAAAATGTCAGGGCACATCAGACGGTTATAAGTGTCTGTCATTAGAAGTAGTGTTGATCGCATACGCTTGGGTGGGTGTCCTCTATCCCACCCTCTAATCAGTAAAACATCATCAAAAATTATTTGAATAATTTGTTTGAATAAATCTATTAAAATTTGCAATAATGTTATGTTTATTTACGTTTTAAAACTTTTAATTAAAACGCTAGCTTATGTTACACTGATTGAAGGGTGGGTTAGAGGCTACCCGTGCATCCTATATGTACATGATAACTTTAATTAGATCTGCCAGAAATCATAAAGGAATTAGAATATATGTATAACATAATCTGTCTGATAAACGCAGGAAAAGTAAAATAGTAACCTGAAGACATGGTACATAAGTTACATTTAATGAATACCGCTATAGCGTTGATGGATTATTATTTTAACTGAAACATGTTTGTTAAACTCTATTTCCAATTCGGAACTAGGTTTTTATGATTTTAATGTTTATCGGTGCGATCGTGATGTAATGTAGCCAACAGTAAATCTCGCGGGGGTGGTGTTCTGATTGCAGTATCCAGACGTTCTATTTCTAATATAGGCTTATATATAACTCCTTTCACAAAGAGTTCTATGTAAGCATTAGCCATGGCTATGATACTGTTATATTAGAAGTAGTATACATTTCTCCTAACTGCGACTATATTACTTATCAGAATATTGAGTATTTTATTAATTGTAATACCTTGCTCATATACGGTGATTATAATTTACCCCATGATATCTATGGAGTAAATACGGATTCCACCTGTCCTAAAACTTCACTGGTAGCTAACTTATTTGGCTTTCTAAACTGTCACCAAGTGAATACAATTTATAATAATAACTCAGTTATTCTTGATTTGATTTTTGTGCCCATCGATTTTAATAATAAAATGGAGCTTTTTGAATCGAAATTCCCGATCGTCCCTTGTGACACACACCATCCAGCATTGGAGTTTTCTTTACCATTTCAATCCCCCCCCCCCCAATAATGGCTGATTACATAAAATAATTTAATTTTTAATTTTAGTGTAAACTGAAGCATGTTAAAAATGTTATTTAACCCTTTTTGAAATTATATTTGATGGTAGAGGCGTTTACTTCGTGGTACATCTTGAATGATTGTAAATTAGACAAATAAACCAATTTCTAAAATTCCTTAATTCCATCCACCCATCAATAACATTCTCAGTATAAACAGAAACTAACAACTCTATCAATTTCCTCGATCTCTTAATTAACAAACTAAATACCTAACGTAATTTTAATATTTACAGAAAACCCACATATACAGATTCCGTTATTCCTAATCATTCCCGACATCCTAAAAAACATAAAGTAGCAAGTTTTAATTCAATGACCCATAGAGCATTTAATTTACCCTTAAGCCTGCAATCCCTACACACTGAAATCAACACAATTAAACAAATAGCAATAAATAATGGATATAAGAAAGAACTAATCAATGAACTTATACACAAACGGTAAAACCCAGATTGAAAACATAAACAAATCTGGGATTTACAAGTTAACTTGTCCTGAATGTCAAAGTGTATACATAGGGCAGTCTGGTCGTAGATTCAAAACTAGATTAAAAGAACATGAACAATTATACAATTTAAAAAATAAAAATTCAACATTTTCAAACCATTTATTAGATACTCACCATCATTTTGACAAAGATGTACTTCCAGTAATCCACTTAGCGGATAAAGGCCGAAAAATGGATTTACTGGAAGCGGTCGAGATTTACAAAGCTAAAACTAATCCCGGAATTTCCCTATTAAACGACCAGACTGACCTATATATGCCCCTCTTCAACACTGTTATATAAATACAAAATTGTTCGTAATCTAAGTTACTTTAAGTTTGATAATGAATAGCTTATATTCGAAACTATAGTCACTGTAATTGTTTAAAATATAGTGGTAAAACAAAGTTATTGTGTCTCATTTACTTTTTGAAATTGTTGAGCTCTACGTTCCGAAAAAATAGGTTTCCAATTTGGTTTACAAAAGAACTAAAATATCTTATATTTTTAAAGAAAACCCTCAACAAAAAGTATATTATATCACAATCTGCTGAAGATTATGATACATTTAACAAAACTTGAGACCATTGCAAGAGACTGGCAAACGAGTGTTACTTAAATTATATTAATAATGTTGAATGTTCTCTTAAACAAAATTGTTAACATAGTTAACCTCTTTGTGCAGTTTTTTGGGTCTGTGCATCATTCGCCTAACGTCCACCCGTCGTCGAATGTTAACAGCATTTCTACTTATAGTATTAATCATATAAGCGAATGCGTTTCCCCTACATTAAATATATTAGATATATTAAATGAGTTATCATCATTGACATATAACAACAACCCAGGGCCAGATAAACTTAGCGCAACCTTCTTTAAAAATTGTGCATTTTCATTTAGTCGCCCATTATGCATTCCTGTCTGAGGGTAGCTTTCCCACTTTTACCCTTTTATAGACCGATTTCTATATTAGGTGTAGCAGCTAAAATTTTTGAAAAGCTTTTTTGTAAATACCTAACAGCGGTACTGCAATCTTCGATTTCTATGTGTCAACATGGTTTTCGTACCGGAAAATCGACCTCTACTAATCTTTTAGTGTATGATTCGTATATTGTTCGTACTTTCGTCTACACCGATTTTTCGAAGGCATTCGACATTGCCGATCATACCTTACTTGTGAACAAATTAAAGAACTTTGGTGTTGATAATATTTTGTTACGTTGGATAGAGTCGTATCTCTCGGATAGATACCAATATGTTAAAATTGGACGCTGTCATTCACGCTCCATCTATGTCACGTCAGGTGTACCTCAGGGGTCACACTTGGGCCCTCTTCTATTCAACTTATTCATAAACGACGTGGTTACATGCTTTACGAATTCTGAAAGCCTTCTCTTTGCTGATAATATGAAAATATTCATGAAAATCCGTTCTCTTCAAGATGCCAAGGTTCTTAATGATGACGTACAATCATTTGTTAGTTGGTGAGAGACCAACAAGCTCTCATTAAATTTAAAAAAATGAAATGTCATCACGTTTTCTAGAAGGCAAACAATGGTAGATTTTCCAATATTTCATGCTGGGCGAACCCTTACGTGTAAATTGTGTAAAAGATCTGGGCGTTATGTTTAATACTACCTTATCTTTTTCAAATCAACATCTCTAAGATTGTAGCAAAATCATACCAATTACTTGGATTTATTAAACGTAACGTCAAAGATTGTCCGAACCTTGGTGCAATTATTGTATTATATAAAGCGCTGATTCGTCCGCATTTGGAATGCTGCTCTTGCGTATGGTCTCCTTATAGCGGCACTGATATTAATAAAATCGAGCAAGTAAGTACAACAAAAATTTGTTAAAATTCTAGCTTTCGTAGCGACGGAAATTAAGATCGTCGGTGTAAATCGTAACGTTTCCACCGCACGAATGCATATTAAATCGCAGATAAACGACTTCACAGCTGAAATTGATTGTTTAGTAATTCCGCAAATTAGTCAAAACTTACCTCAGGTAACATTTTCAAAGAGGTTTCTTAAAATTCCGCGTAATGTCACATTAGCGGATTCTAATTTCAATGTCGCGCGACCGGTGGATATGTTATTAGGCGCCGATTTATTTTGGAAGGTTTTATGCGTAGGTCAAATTTCGTTAGGGACAGGTATACCAACCCTTCATAAAACATTGTTCGGATAGGTGCTCGCTGGGGGGCATGCTAATAAACATGAACAAAGTAGTTCTTTTATATGTAATAATATAAATTTTGCTTTGGAAAAATTCTGGCAAATAGAAAACGTAAATGAAATAAAAGCATGTGTGAACCCGGAGGAGATTAGGTGCGAAAATCATTTTAAAGCCATCCTCAGTCGCGACCACCAGGGTAAATTTATTGTCAGCCTTCCATTTGAAACATCAGATATCGACATAGGTGATTCAAAGTTAATGGCCTTAAAGAGATTTAAAAATTTAGAATTAAAATTATCTAAGAATGTCGAATTAAAAGAACAATATAGCCAATTTATGAAAGAATATATTGAGTTAGGGCACGCGAGACAACTGCCAGAAAATGAAATAGGTAGGTTTTATCTGCCACATCATGGGGCTATCAAAAATGATAGCACAACCACAAAATTAAGAGTGGTTTTTGACGCGTCCGCGAAATCTTCCAACGGCAAGTCATTAAATTCACAATTAATGAAAGGTCCTCTCATTCAAGAGGAATTATTTTCAATTTTAATTAGATTCCTTTGTCATTTGTTTGTTTTATCGGCTGACATAACAAAGATGTACAGACAGGTGTGGGTGGACGATGAGTCTGCAAAATATCAATGTATATTATGGCGACAAAATAAAACGGAAATTACGTACCGTTACGTATGGTACCGTACCTGCCTCATTCTTAGCTATTAGCTGCTTATTTGAATCAGCAGCACAGTATGAAGTAAAATACCCACAAGCATGTTTAATTATTGGCCGCGATTTTTACGTGGATGACTTATTAACAGGTGCGGATTCCATTGAAGATTTGATTAAGCGTAGAGACGAAATAAACTCAATTCTCAATAAAGGGTTTTTTTTATCTGAATAAATGGAATTCTAATAATCCATTCGTTTTGAAAAATGTTGTCAATCTAAACAATGATCCAATAATTTTTATGAATGATAAAGAGACTTGCAAGATATTAGGAATGCAATGGAGTGCTACCGCTGATATTTTCTCGTATAAAATTTGTGGTCCGAATAATTACAAAATAACGAAAAGAGAAATATTATCTGAAATCGCAAAGTTGTTTGATCCTCTGGGATTATTAAATTCAGTTGTAGTTACCGCGAAGGTAATTATGCAGCGCTTGTGGGCGTTAAATATAAATTGGGACGAAAGTATTCCGAACGATTTATCATACTCTTGGCAGCAATTTAGTAATGATTTAGGCTTATTGCAGCACATAAAACTAAATAGACATTAAAACTAAATAGATGGTTTTTGTGACGCGAGCGAGCGAGCCTATGGGGCTTGCATTTATTTGCGAACATTCAGTACCGAATGTGGTTTTAGTTGTAAATTAGTCGCAGCAAAATCAAAAGTGGCTCCTCTTAAAAAACAAACTATTCCGAGGCTTGAATTATGTGGTGCTCTTCTCTTAGCTCATGTAGGTGCTTTACCTAAAAACCACATAACTAAACCTTATTTTTGGTGTGACTCCACCATCGTTTTAAATTGGATTCATGCAGAATCAGCACAATTTCAAATTTTTCTGTCCAACTGTATTGGTCAAATAAGAGAGTTGACTTGTGCATACAATTGTATTCATATATCCACAAAAGAAAATCCGGCTGATATACTATCATGCGGTATAATGCCGAGAGAATTAATTAATAATTCACTTTCGTGGCATGGCCCACAATGGCTGTCGAAAGATAAATCAGAATGGCCTACGCCCAAATTTATGCAGAATAATAACACCTTGATTGAAATTAAACAACCTAAATTAGTAACTTTTTATGTGTTACTGTGGAAGTTTTTAATATAGATAGATTTTCAAAATATTTTCGAGTGGGGGTCGTCGCGACTTCGAGATCAAAGGCAAAAGGTAGGATTATTGACTAATTATTATTACGGAATGGAATGTTACTTACTTGAAAACAAACTTTCCACTGAACTATTTATTACTACACTTGACTAGACTAACTAGATGTTGAGGCAACCTCTTTGACTGCAAGCTAATTCGCGACTGTCCGTCCCCGGCGGCCCCACGGATCTTCCTCGATTTCCGTCATCAGCATAAAAATTACTTATTAACAATTATCGAGGAAGTCCTTGAATTCCGCTGAGCACGGGTGTACATACTCGCGGACAGGAAGCGACATGATATTTCCTGTCTCAAATATCCCCTGTCCGCGACATTACTCCCCCTTCAGTAAATCGGTGCCCCAACGATTATACAACTATCTTAGCCTAACCTAACCTATAGTACTTAGGGTCTCTAGAGTCCACACTACACCATCACTTGTGAGTCTATCCACTCTTGATGTGTCCGAGGCTGACCTCTTACTAGGAGACAAGTTGAGTTGGTCAAGCATCTTAGCAGGTGACTGTTTTCTGTGAGCTGCTTGGTGGAGCATTTATGGTACTGGCCTCCCAACGACTTGCCAACCTGGGTCCCTTGGTTGGAGTACAGATATGGTGCTTCATTGGTGGATTTCCTTCTAATTTTCCAGGTCATGCTCGTTGTACATGCTTTGTCCCTGGATACTGCACTGCGGGGCAAATTAGTTTGTCTGCGTTGTTTTTGATTTGGTTTGGGCCAGCTGCATCCATTAATGTAAGCTGCACTCTCTGCTTGCTGTTATCTTGGTGCGCCAATTGTGTTGTGACGATTCAACTTGCTCCTTTCAGATGTCGCCTTCCATCCTCCAGGTCCTTGGTATCTCGGCAGTGTGGGTAGTGTAATGGCTGCAAAAATACATATCGGCAGATTTATTTCTTAATAAAAATAAATTGAAGTATAATACACTTTTAACTTACACATACATTACTAATAATAATAAAATTACTTCTAAGACTTTACTTCTAACTTTCCTAAATAAGTATCCTACTTGCTATTCTATTTACCTAGTACCAATACTAAACTAAAATTATATCGAAGTACAATGATCAATTATTATTATTATTGTATGATTTCTCTATGGTGCACATTACAACTTTATTTTTATTCTTACCCCTATTATCATTTGTTTGAATTTTATTAAATCCTTCATTTACCGTATTTGTCCCTAACAAATCTCTACTGAGTCAATTTTCTCACTATAACTAATAAGTTAACTAAATTTGAGACCGTATGTTTGCGCCATATTAGCCCTACATTCACACATGTCAACTCTCGATACAATCAACATAATAGTAATCATCATCATTTAATCATTTCTCGTTTGGATCGCCCTTAGACTGGTACCGCCTACCTAACGTCTAGCGAAAATGTGGAGTCGCTGGATCAAGTAATAAGGTACGGCACCGTTAACGTACACTTAACTCCCATTTCCTACAATATTTGCAGGTATTTCGCTCCAGCAGTGACGGGATCCATCCCTGTGGTATCCTTTCATAGGCCCCAAATATTACAATTAAACTTAATACTAAACTAAAATTTTTGACATGATTTTCATTCGCACTCACAATCATTCTCTCGTACATCAGTATTTGTTTGCATGTTGCATTAGTAGTAAATCGGAGACTTTGATCATAGACCACGCCTCTTAAGGAGGAATGCTTTCCAGTCATTAAACGGGGAATATTTTCTTTTTAGCAATTTAAAATATCAATTGATGATCATCAAAGGTGAATGAAAAAAAATGGGATGTATACAAGGATCTTAGAGGGTAATAGGGTAGGGTGGATAACTCTATTTTTCATTAGTTGAATAGAATTAACTGTTCTTTTTACTTCAATTTCTGAATCGGTGGTTAACAAGATTAATGTAGACATTATTTCTGTTACTCGGGCTTCAATTTCAATATTGTGCATAATATTTCTTTCGAACTCTACTACCTAAAGGGACAGGTTATTTATAGACTGTTTAATTTGATCGTATTGAAAATTTTTAAATGAGGTGTAAACGGATTGAATTGTTTTAGTAATTAAAAAAATAAAGAGCATGTCGAAGTATGTGAATTTTTTTTTTGAGATTTTAAAAGTGAATTCGTAATGTATTCTGTCCTCATCAGACAAGGAAGAGCTGTGAGAAATTACCTGTTCTATAGGCTCCTATTTCCAGGGTGTTAGATATATTCTTGCAGATCTTCTCCACCTCCCCTAGGACGTATGTTCCGCTTTGAACTCGAGGCCAAACTCTGCAACATTCATGTGAACCGCGACTCGCCATTCGCCAACTATTAGTTTTACTTCTCCTCTTTCCTCGAAAGCGATCCCGTCGGTGGTATTTATAGGTGACATCTCATAATTGGCTCCCTGGGTTAGGTGCCGAAGTAAAATCACCAAACATACTAATTCGTCAAGATATTGGACCATTGTACTTTATCTAAAACTAAATTAAATTAATATCTTATTCCTTATAAATTTGTCATGCCGTCCCAAAAATATCTTGTTGCTACTCGATTTAGTGTTTTTGTGACGCCAAAATGTCCAGCCATGGGTTCAGAATGGTTGCTATAAAGGATGTCAAGTTTTAAGTGACTTGGGATAAAGAGCAGGTGTTTATTTCCTGATAATGCGGAATTTTTCTTATATAATGCACCGGTTTCTATCACATAATTACGAGCTCTTCTTCGCATCGCGGGCGTGCCGAGAGTATTGGAGGGATCTAATATGATATTGATTATTTCTTGAAATTTGTCATCATGCTTTTGCTCCTTTATGATATCATCTGCACTTAATAGATATGTTGGAAGTTCGTTTGACATTTCTTCATCAGCTGTTGTTGCTGTTTTGACGGGATGTCTAGACAAACAGTCTGCGTCCTTGTGCGCTGTACCATTTTTGTGCACAACTGTGTAATTATACTCCGACAATTTAATCGCCCACCTCGCTAGTTTTCCAGTAGGATCCCGACAATATTTTAACCAGCATAGTGCATGATGATCCGTTACTATCGTGATGTGCCGCCCATGAACTAAGTGTCTTAAGTTACCGAGACTCCAAACAACCGCCAGTGCTTCCAGTTCGGAAATAGTGTAATTTTTTTCAGCCTTTGTTAGGGTTCGGCTAATAAATGCTACTGGGTGTTTACCGTCATACTTTTCTTGCAGTAGGATTGCACCAATTCCGTATCCGCAGGCGTCTGTTCTTAATTCGACATCTTTCGTTGGGTCGAAGTGAATTAAAACGGGAGCAGATGACAATGCATTTTTTAAATTATCAAACGATAAGACACATCCCAAACAAAACCTCCCTTTTTTGTTGCGTTATGTAGGGGTTGAGCAATCATTGAATAATTTCGAATAAATTTTCTCTAAAAATTGCATGTACCCAAAAAACTTTGAACGTCTTTTGTGTTTGTGGGAACTGGGAATTTTTCGATTGCAGCAATTTTTTCAGGGTCAGTTTTAATTCCTTCTTCGTTAATTACGAATCCGAGCACTTTAATTTCCTTCTCAAATAAGATGCATTTTGAGGGTTTTAATTTTAAATTCGCTTGTCGGAGTCTCTCAAAAATGTTTTTTAATTTTACTACATGATCCTCAAATGTTTCGCTAAAAACGATGATGTCATCTAAATAAATTAGTACGTCCTTCCATTTAAGTCCGTGGAAAACAATATCGGCCAACGCTTGAAATGTTGCTGACGCGTTACATAATCCAAACGGTAGCACGTTGAATTCGTATAGGCCATTATGGGTACAAACCGCTGTCAGTTCTTTGCTTTCTTCTTTAACACCCACTTGCCAGTAACCGCTTAATAAATCCAGCGTAGAAAAATATTTGCTCTTGCCAAATGAGTTTAGGACGTCTTCTATTAATGGTAAAGGGTAGTTATTTTTCTTAGTCACAGAATTTAATTTTCGGTAGTCTACGCAAAATCTCCAAGAGTTGTCTTTTTTCTTCACTAATACAACAGGCGAAGACCATGGCGATTTGCTAGGCCTTATAATATTATTTTGCAGAATTTCCTCGATTTGATTTTCAATAACCTGTTTTTCTTTGTAAGATGTCCGGTACGGTTTACATTTTATAGGTGTCGTCCCTGGGTTTAGTTCGATCTCATGTACTTGAAGGGTTGTAAAGCCTAAGTCGACATTGTCGTCGGCGAATACGTCGGAAAATTGAGCGATTAATTCATTTACTACGCCCATTTGATTAATTGATAAGTGGCCTGTCGGTATACGTTCGTTTTCTAAGATATTTCCATTTGGATCATCCGCTAAAGTAAACACGTTGTTGATTTCATTGCCTTCTTGCAAGAATCCTATGGTGGATCCTTCCAAAACAACAACAACGTTGTTTGTTGAATCTGCAATCTCAATTAACTCTAAGTTTTTAGGGTTTAAAAACTGGTAACATGGACGCAGTGTTGTTTTCCCTGGGCTGGTGGGTAGTTTTGCAAAACTGATGATGCACTGCCCTGCTTCCACGATTAGTGTTTCCCTCAGCGTAGCTCTACTTTTTTGAGGAGGGTGATGATCGACGTCAATTTGCATAAGCTCTTCAATATCTCGGTTTAATTGTTCCATGTACTCATTTTGTTTGTTTACGTAATTTATCACGGCGCCATGTTTTTTAAGAAAATTATTGCCTAAAATAAGTGGTTTAGGAACATTTTTTAATACAAGGGCTGTACAGTGGGTTTTTAAATTTTCTACCGTGACTGTAAATGATGCTTCTCCTAATGCGTGTGTAATATTGTTATCCGCCGTACGTAATAAGTGCTTGTTTGCTTTGGTTCGTTTAAATTTTCCTGCAAGTTTTTCTGATATTATGTTTTGACAAGCCCCTGTGTCGATTACAATTTCCGTTGTTATATCATTAATTTTTCCGAATGTTGTTAATATATCTGATTTGGTGTGGTACGAATTTGCGTTGTAAAAGGCGGCACTGGGCAATTTTAGTTTCTTCTTCTTCGTTTGGGTAGCCTCTGTTGTATGACTTGTTTTCGGGAAGTGGTGTAGGTGCCATACATGATCGTGCGGTGTGTCCAGGTTTCTGACATCGAAAGCAAATTGGTCTACCATCAGTGGTCCTCGAAAATTGCCGATGAGTGTTGTTTTTTCCGTTGCGCCGCGGTAATTGAAAATGCGGATTTAAAGCGTTATTTATCGGAGGGTGATTGTTGGGGTGATAATGGGAATTTTCTATTGCATTTTGTGTTTGCGAATTATTGGTCGGAAATATGTATGAGTTATGAAAAGGGTGTGTAGGTATGCTAGCGTGCGTGTTGTAAGTATGGTGGGGGACGAGGGGATCAGGTTGTTGCAGAAAATGATTTGTATTTTGAATAAAGGGGTTGCAACCGTATGATAATCTTGCAGTTAGTGCCGCTTTCTGAATGTCGCTCATTTTTAATACCACTTCTTTTAATTTCGCTTTGGTCATGCGTGACGAACGTAGCTCTACATATTTTTCTAAGTAGATGGGATGCAGTCTTTCGTCGCTGACCTGTCCTAACTCTTCGCATAATCTACTCACATCATAGTAGTACATTTTAATATCTTCGTTAATACCCTGTTTCCGACAAGCTAATTTTAATTTAATATCACCCCAAACTCTGCAATAAAAGCAGCTTTGACATCCTCCCATGTCTTATCAAAGTTTATTGGTTGTGTCCTAAATTTTGCGTACCAAAAACATGCTTCATTTGTGAGGAAAGAGCCGAAAAGGTGAAGCCGGTATTTGTCATCCCAACCATTTGAAAACGAGGCTTGCTCAAAAAGACGAAGAAATGATATAACGTTGTGAGTCGCGGGGTCAAATGTTGGGGGTGTTGTGAATTTCGGTTGTGCGGGCGTGAGAGAAATAAGATTTGCGTCATAAATTGTCGAGTTGGCCATTTTTTGTGATGGTATTGTTGTATGCTCCCGGAGTAATGTCCTGGGCTACGAATTGAGGTGGGTGTATTTTTGTTGTATTTAAATCGTCACTCGAAATAATTGATTCTGCCGACTGCGTTTCCGACATAGACCAATTGTCGATGTTTTCTTGAATAAATACGATTGGTTCTAATGGTTGACTGTAGCCCGTTTTTAAAATAGCCGATGTATTGTTATGAATTTTCTGTTCTTCGGGTACGGATTTAGTGGGCGTACGCGCGGTTTTATTACTACCGGTAAATACTTCGCCAGCGCTTGTATCAAAAATTTCGGTACTTCTGGTAGTCGGGCGAAATTCAGCGAATTCCTGATCGAATATTTGTGCTTGATAGCGAGTGTTGTAATTTGGCTTCTTTTTAGACATTTGAGTCAGAGTTAATGCACTGCATTTAATTTACACATAGTTCGCAAGGTCGCGGTTTCTTCTTACAATTATAACACTCGTTAACACACAGCATGCACGTATTTATTACACTTATGTTTCCTATTGCCCTTGACCTCAGTTAATTAAATTCTACATAAATTATTATTTTTTCTACAACACATTAAATATTAAACTAAAATTAAACGGCTTTGGCGCCTCCACCACATGTCGCGTGGGGGTCGTCGCGACTTCGAGATCAAAGGCAAAAGGTAGGATTATTGACTAATTATTATTACGGAATGGAAGGTTACTTACTTGAAAACAAACTTTCCACTGAACTATTTATTACTACACATGACTAGACTAACTAGATGTTGGGGCAACCTCTTTGACTGCAAGCTAATTCGCGACTGTCCGTCCCCAGCGGCCCCACGGATCTTCCTCGATTTCCCTCATCAGCATAAAAATTACTTATTAACAATTATCGAGGAAGTCCTTGAATTCCGCTGAGCACGGGCGTACATACTACTACAAATAAATTAATTCGGGTAATAGCGTATTGTTGACGATTTATAAACAATTTGAGGGCTAACAAAAACAATAAGCTAAAAGGTGCATTGAGTGCGGATGAAATAAGAAAGGCCACTAACTTCATAATTTCGTATGTTCAATTAGAGTGCTTTCCGGAGGAAATTAAATGCTTGAAAGAAAACAAGCCAATATTAAAAAATAGTAATCTTTTAATCATAATGATGGTTGCGACCGTTACTATGTGGTAATTCATAATGAACAATGAATAAAACGCTTACTATGTTTTTAACCACTATAATTTATTATAATATATAAATATATTACAATTTGTACGACTTAAGTTTCGACTTTTGACGGTCATTATCAAGTTGATAATGACCGTCATAGTAAGCGTTTTATTCATTGTTCAGTAATCTTTTAACACTATCCCCATTCTATTTTTTATAAAGGAAGGCACACAAAAGCAAAAGTTCATCAAAACATACTCTGCAATTTTTTTTAGCAATTTAAGTACTGAGGCCTTTATAGCAGCATTGTGTAGGTTTATTTCTCGAAGGGGAAAAATTGTAAATATTTATTCCAACAATGCAACTAATTTTGTAGGTGCGAAAAATGAAATTAAATCAATGTTGAAATTTGTAAATAATGAATCCTTTAAGAATACGGTGGTAGATCTCCTAATTTAAAAATCATATAAAACAAGTTATTGTTAATTTATCTTATCATTTAATTATGTTCTACTAAGTTATGGATAAGTACAAACTTCGTAGTTCATTCTGAAATAGATTTTAATGTTGTATTATGCTTTGATGCCCAGATGCACTTCATTGCATTAGTAATTGTTAATGTCATCTATCTGGGTTTCTAGGATTAAATATTAGGTATCACTTAGATAAAAATTTTGTAGCTCTTAAGTTTTTTGTTTTACATTCTCGATAACTGTAAATTACATCGAAATATTCCGCATTATAATGTGATAAGACAATTAAACTAAAGTATTATATTTATAATAAACAACTTTAATTTCGTCTTATTCGTATCTGTTAGCGTTATTAATAGAAATAGTTTGCAAGTGAAAATCTCGTTTCAAGAATTATTATTATACACTCTTTATACAGGGTGTCCCAATTTCGATGCTTACCATTGGTATCTCTGTTATTACAAGAGATAGAGTAACGGTTAAATGGGGAATGTTTTGCAGAAATCAGTGCTCATAACAAATCCTATTTCAAAGTTACCTTTCTAAGATATTTTGAAAAAACAAAATTTGCTAATTTTAATTTTTCTCAATAACTCGATAATGCCTAACGCGACCGCTATTAAACCTTTACATTATTTAGATACTTTTTTAAGACAATTTTTTTGGTGTAAACAGAAACCTCCGATTCGCATTTCTTTCCAGTTTATTAGCGCTATGTTTTGTTTTTCTTAAGGTGGCCATATTGGATTTTGGGTTAATTAGATAGAGCTTAAAAAGTGTTTTTTAACGATGTATAACATGCCTGTAAAAAATTTAGTTACCAGCAAAATATTAATAAAAACGTAAATTAATCTTTAATGTGAAATTAGTAGGCTATGCAATTAAACACAAATGAAAGTGAAACTACATTCTAAGCAATAATGTAAAATGAAGAAACGATGCTGACATTTAATTTCATTATTAATAAAAATACAGGTTGTCACTTTATAGGAGAACTATTGACGATTATTTTACGAAAGCCCCACGTGTTTCTCAGGAAATCCCCATTTTTCAACGATTTTTGCTAATTTTTGATTTGGTCGTCTGTCAGGAATACAAAAAAAATTCATATAAAACTTTCTTATTTTTTCCCGGAGTATTCAAATCCGTACAAAAAAATGGGGCTTCCTATTTAACTTTTCTATTTTTCACCCCCTACCCCTTAGGGGAGTGAGGGAATTGGGTCGAGTTTCGTATCATTAAATGTCCCCGTCCGAGACGAATACATTATAATTATATTTTTTTTCTATTCGATGTGTAGTTTTCGAGATATTTCAATGTCTTCACTTAAATTGAATACCCTGAATATATATATATATATATATATATATACAGGGTGTCCCGTTAATGCGGGGAAATGGTTGGACC